>OX940939.1:21614150-21922537 GCA_954870645.1 Agrotis clavis
AAAAAAAAATTGGAATATCGGTTTTTACTATACAATCGATACAATGAATTAGATTCTATTTTAAATAAATAATATGTCGATGAAAAATATAAATGTGAGTGGTCAATGTTAAACCGTAAGTGGGGTTACTTTGATACCCCCTAATATTTTTACGGCAAATGATAGTAACCCCTTTAAACGTTATTATTTCGAAAGAACAAAAAAAATCGGCTAAGTGCAAAAAAAGATATTAATTTTTTTAAAGTTTTGGGGTGACATTGATAAAGGCAAAAAAAACTTTTTGAAAAATCACCTTTATTTTAACGTTTCATTGAGATATATTAATTGTAAAAACATAATTAGGAACATTAATCAGTCAAAATCTTAAATGTTAAGTAAAAATAGAAAAAAATCACTACTAGCTACTGCTCGTTCTAACACGTCTTCATTAGAATTCCGATAGGCGCGAGCGCCTAAACGCTTCATATATGTTCTTGGCATAGCGCTGAAAGTAAAAAAAAATCATATAAAGCAGCCATCATTGCAAATATATTGATAATATATGTTAAAAATGTCATGGGGTGAGATTGATCAATGACCAAAGTAACCCCATGCCTGTGATCAATGACACCCCGTATAGAAAATAAACCACCACTGAATGAAATTTTGGAGGTTAAAGTACAAAAACAACTTCTTTCTCAAGCTAATTAAACACATAACAACATAAACTATAATTTTTTCTAGCAACTTGCATATCCAATCTGGTACCCTGGAAGTTATTTTAACCCCTAAAATACGTTAAACACAATACTCACAGTTTTTTATGAAAATCTCCGGTAGTGATCTGTTTGTACGTGCAGCGCTTGGGCAATGTCAAAGAGTGACACACAGTGCTGCCAATGCAAAAGACGAAATTTTTCGGTTGCGTTCAGAAATTAAACAATTCCTGTTTAAAAAAAATATAAAGTTTTTATCAATGTTACCCCGTGAATCAAACTAACCCCATTCCACGGTACAAACAAATCAAATTACATTTATCTCTTTCGCACTTACAAAATTTTAAATAGCGAGTTGGCAACGTGTCTTTAATGTTTTGATGTTTTACCGATGCGGGGGTCGTTAACCTGTTAGTGCTTCCTTAAAATCAGATACATCATGTAGCAAATGTTGAATATGAAAAATAATTTCCTGTGACTAAACTACTTGATATTTTCAAATGATTTTTTGTATGTATATTGGGAACGTCTTGAAGTATACGAAGTTTAATTTATTGTCGTATTGTCATCACCACCCTGTATGTTAGAGAATGCCTTTACTTTCTACATTCTACAACTGCAATAAACTGGACTCTTCATATCAAGACGCACAGCTCACGCACACATACTCACATATCATTCACCCAGGAATTTGCAGGGGAGAAAATGTCTAACCTCGCGATCTTCTATTGTTTTCCATAAAAAAGGCCCGGGTCTATGTGTGAGTAAGCTATGTTCGAAAGTGATAAGTTCTTTCATCTATTTTTAGTCAGTAACAAAGGTCGGCCGGTCAATGTTTAAGGCAAGAAAGGATTCCCGTGTGAAGGAAGCCTGATTGATGACAACTCGACGGAGATGTATTGAGTGTCATGCTGTAGAGAAGGCACGGGCACGTACCGCTCTCCTGTATGAATATATAGCGAGGGAGCAGGTCCCGAAGTGTTCACACGTGTCAGTTCAGCTTTATTAGAAACAGATCCCGCAACTGACTAAGTTAAGAGAATTGTCTTCAGTAAATGGTTATCTTGCTCTTATCTTTGCTTCCGTAGGCTCGGACTATACTGAAGCGATTTGATTGTGTTAATGAGTATGAAGTCACGCGACTGAAATACTAAGTTGACAACGATCGGGATGGAGACAATGTTCTTTGTTCTTCGTGGGATTTGATCATTTTGGACAAATCTGTACGATATATTCTTTACTTATAGTACAGTAAGCATAGACTAAACTTTATTGTGTGGAATTATCGTGCATGGCATCACTGGGTTAGTCTCAAAGTCGAGTAAATCACTCGGAATTATTACTATCACGAAAATGTTTGCACATGCCAACGTTTTCTCTTACACCACGAACTAAACGACAAACGAAACAAGGAAAAAACGTTAATATAGTACCTAAGTAATTAATTAACAATAATGACCGTAAATAAAACAATAACGATTATTGAGTGTCCTTCGCAAACTTCCCGCTGTGGAGTGTATCAGCTCGTCGGCAACGTTAACCCTCCACGTTACGACGCAGGACATAAAACTCCTTATTGGAGAGCCGGAAACTAACACGTGACGGGACGCACTTTTCTTTTATATCTCAAGGGCCGATGACTTCGTTACGTAGTTAGCTCTTATTAATTCATGTCTTTAGGCATGACCAGTTAAAATTTTTTTCGCTTAAACCTTGCGGAGGCGCCGAGCCACGCCCCCTTAAAGTGTAGGCCTACACTGAGAAAACTGGCAATCATAAAAGAGGTGAATTCAGCTTAAAGTATGATGAATTCACTCCAAGGACGGAGCATAGTGATTCACCAAAAAGAACGATGATAATACTGATGTTGATGATAACAGTATTTAAGATGATGTGTCACCATGGATTTAGTAGGACGAGCATACATTATATAATAATATTTCCCACAATTTTTCAGTGACGTTATCATATTATCCAGTTACGCCCTACTATTTTTCCTACTATTTTACGATGATTTCCTCACATATCCAGTTACGTCCTACTATTTTTCCTACTATTTTACGATGATTTCCTCTCATATCCAGTTACGTTCTACTATTTTTCCTACTATTTTACGATGATTTCCTCACATATCCAGTTACGTCCTACTATTTTTCCTACTATTTTACGATGATTTCCTCACATATCCAGTTACGTCCTACTATTTTTCCTACTATTTTTCGATGCCTTCCTCATATATCCAGTTATATCCTATTATTTTTCCTACTATTTTTCGGTAACCTCCTCGTATTTTAGGTTAGGTCCTCTTACTTTTCCTACTATTTCCTCATATCTCTGGTTATAGCCTATTATCTTACGGAGGTCGCCCTCAATAGGAGGATTGTGTTTTTTAATAAACCAATTAATATCTCTATAATACACCATAGTGATTAGTTGTAGTTCTACTCATTCTCCATCAGTAGGACTACAACTAATCACTGGTGGATTACACAGAAATTGTTTGGATTATTAGAAATCACAATCCTCCTATAATTGAGGGCACCACTGGACTTATATGATATCCTTATTTTTAAGTATCCAATATTGGTTCTTTCCTTTTAAATATTATTAGGTGTGAGCTCAATATAAAAAAAAAAACTGAAGAACCATATAATTGAACCTTAAAAAAATGGGGAGCAAGTAAAAAAATAGGAAAAAGTACCTTGGCAAGAATGGTAAGAAGGTAAGAAGGGATGTATGTATAAATTAAACAGAAATTTGAATCAATGGTATTTTTATTTCCATAGTATGAATGAATATTATAAACTCTAAACATTTATTCAGTATAAAAGAAGACTAAGAAATTCATTCCGAAGCGCCGGCCGACTGCAACTGCAGCCGGTGAATTTAATCATACAATAGCGGCGCTAGTGTGACTTATCCTACGTCCTAAGGTGATTGCTCCAACCAGCCCGCGAAATTCAAATTTGTTTACGTTTTTTTGCAATTTGCAGGCCAGTGCTAGGGTGTATGTTGATGAAAATTTGATTCGCGGCTGTAAGACGTATGTAGTTACAGAATTATAATCATCAAAATCATCAATACAACCCTCCGAGTTCATAATGGTGCAGGAACAAAAAAAAAAACAGAAAAAGTCATTTCTACACCATTATGAACTTGGAGAGTTGTATTGATGATTTTTTTTTAACAGATACTCAAAAGTGACATTTGACAATACGAAATCTAAAGTTTAGGAGCTGCTCAAATGTTAAGCAGCCCTTTAATTTTGAGTGACGTTTCAGTATTCATGGGTGAGTCCGCACAGCGGCGCCACTAATCGATTAATTTTTTAAGTGTAAATCAGTTAAATTTTAAACAAAACTAGGAACGAATTTGACGAGTAAGTTATCTCTAATATTTTCTGAGTCGGTGCAGGTGCTACTTATCGAGAAAATATTATAAACTTTTTACTAGTCACATTCGTTCCAAGTTTTGATTTTAACTGAACAAGATGAAAAATGTTAAATTTATAGTGGCGCTACTGTGCGGAAGATACACATGGAGTGCCTCGCCTTAATGTTTACAGTATCTATTTGTGGGTCATTATAAAGAATCATTAAATAAAATCATTATATACATTATGTTCAATAATTCTGGTTTTTATAAATTAAAATAAAGGTTGTTTTAAAGGTTAATTTACAAAAAATAACTAACTTTACATTAATGTACCTATAACCAAAACATTTTTGCACTTAAGGTGATTGCTTCAGGGTAGCCATTTTGTTTTCGTTTTTTGTAATTTGCAGGCCAGTGCTTTTACTTTTTCGAGGTCAAAGTCATTCCTCGAATTATATGAACTTTGAGGGTTGTATTGATGATTTTGATGATTATAATTCTGTAACTACATACGTCTTACACCCGCGTCCAACATTTCAATCAACATACAACCTAGCACTGGCCTGCAAATTGCAAAAAACGTAAGAAAATTTGAATTTCGCGGGCTACCCTGACGCTTTCACCTTAAAGCTGCATACAATAAATTGGTTATATTATTATAGTAAATATCTATTTTCAAGTAAAGTGCTACTATAAACACTCCGATGAGACTTATCTATCCCTGATACAAATACTTTACTTTAAAAATCTATTACTAAAGGTGAACGCATACTTTTCAGAGCCGAAGGAGGCGAAAGAATCGAATTTTAGAATTACTTGTTCAAAAAAAAAATATATATATAAATCCTATGAAACCTCGCACACTTACCGAATCGGACGAATAAGGTCGTCCGATTCGGTGCGGATAAGTGTGCGAAGTTACATTGGATTTCATTCAAGTAATTCTAAAATTTGATTCCTTCGCCTCCTTCGGCTCTGATAAGTATGCGTTCACCATAAACCAGCTATTGGTGCTGGCTCATACCATTACTTTATGCGGACACCGTTATCGGGCCGTCTTTATAGGATATCCTAAAGGAATATCCGATAAATACCGTAACTAAGGGTAGAATACTAGTTGAGCGCACCCTGCTATAAAAAATTAACTGCCCTTTGGACTCTGCAGTGCCTCAAACTAGCAACGCCGCGTACGGTATAAGTACATAATTAATAATTCTAATAATAATAAGTACCTAATTAAAACTTCAGGATAGGATACTTATTGAAGTACTCCTGTAATGTCCCTTCCTCGTAGTACAAGTACCGGAGGCGAGCTCGCACCGTCTCCCGCCAGAGGGCACTGACCTCCTACCACGGACCAGCTGAAGGACTTGACAGCTGCTCTAATGCTGACGCTACGTCCTCCACTTCACCTGCACACAAAAATTAAAACGATTAATAATTAGTACAATAACAATAGCGGTTCTTAGATTCAGATATTTGTAATTTGTAACGAAAATTTATACTAATTCAGATATTTTTCTCAATAATTTTGTTCTTGATAATTTAATTCAATCTGAAAACATAAAATTTCTTGAAAAGGAGTTACCTTCTTTAAGTCCGGTTAGGTCGATTCCAGCGAGTGAAGGGCTGTCTAGCCTAGGACTGGACTTGGAGCGAGAACGTGACTTGGGCTTTTCAATAAGCCCCAACGAAACTAAATGCTGCCGTCGAGCCCTTCTGGCGGTGACTAACCAGCCAGAGATATTGCGCTTAGCCTGGTAAGCATCAGCCGACAGGTACGGCGCGTAGTATAGGGGTGGTGACTCCTCTTTAAATAATCTGCCAATGTCGTAGGATAGAGCAAGCAGCTGCGAATCTGTCAGAAGTACCGGGTTTTCGGCCGTAATGAGCTTCTCCATAAGCAGCTTGCATAAACGCCCACGCACGTTTGAGGGTAAGGCCGTTTTCTGCCCAATTGCTATTATTTGTTTTCCCTCGACTGATGAATTCAGTATGACATTCGCCTGAAACACAAATAGTATAAGTATGGCATTACAAACTAAATATGCAAGGTAAAAGTTTAAAAAAAAGCTTGCAAAAATGTGCCAAAAATGTTGAAAATACAGGTTCAATACCTACCTTCTATTCAGTATAATGATTAGTTGGAGTCGGTGCCAGTCTAGGCATCATGAATTTACTCGTTAGTTATAGCTGTCACCAACTCCAAATATATTACTAATCTTTGTGACAGTATTAGCTCCTAAACGGCCGTCCGTACACACATACAGGACAGGACAGGTACAGACGTTAAACTTATCTGTTTGTGGGGTTAAAAATATTGAATGTCAATTTAAATTCCTTATCAAAAGTACAGAGTAATAGGCAATAACTTACTAAATTGCTCCCGGTGGACTCTTGTGTAACTGCTTCACCCACTGACGACGACGAGTCCAGTGGTATCACCAGTATGTCACCATCCTAAAATAATATTTAATTTGAGACAATGTTATAATAGTACATGTAAAAAAAGGTGTGATAATATGAGTATGTACGGTCAGTTAACCTCAATAATCGTTGAAATAATCACTAAATGTGTCTGAGTGCGACCGTTAACTAACAGGCTATAGCTAGCCCTAGCCGGGGTTAACTAAGGGAAGTGTTATATTTTTTTACTAGTAATCGGTTCAGCATTGCAGGTGTGAACGGTCCTGCCCTCGTCCCTTGATCCGGCCCTGATAAAAACTAATCGATCAAGATCAGGACTGATCCTGGTCTCAAAGAATGTCTATAAGTACCAAATTTTGCATCGGTTCAGTGTCTTAGGTATGAAAATGTGAAAAGGTCCTGCCCCAACCGACTGATAGACAGACAGACTTACTTTCGCATTTATAATATTAGTATGGATGTAAGTACAAATTAATACATATTGCTCTTGAACCAAACAACAGTAAGTACGAGTACTTTTCTACAATTTTGCATAACTTACCAAATTTTCCTGGTTAAGTCCTGCTTCGCAGTCTTGGTTGAGGATTGAGCTTTGCAGTCCTTCACACGGTGGCAGAGGCTCTAAGTTACAAGGTAGACTAGTTAACAAGTCATTCCTTAGGACCTCTTCAAAGAGTGATGAATTGTAGGAGTTATCCTAAAATTTAACAAGAAATTTAAAAAGGTAATAATAATGCACTTAGTTGGTAAACTAACAAGACTGATGAAAAGTTAGGATTTTATTCCACTTTTTAAATAAATACTGCACCGGTTAAATTGTTAGGTATTTTAATTTAACTTACAGACTTTAAATAAAAGTTAATAAGTAGGTACCTACCTACATGCAAGTAGGAGAATGTGCATTTAAGCGACGCAGGGCATATTGTGTAAGCAAAAAGTTTAAAACAAAATTTACTTTTTTAAAATAAAATTTAACAAGAAAACAAACCATATCTTTTGGTTGGTCGCTTTTTAACATGGCCAGAGCTGCTTCGAACCGGAGTCTGTCCCCTAATTGAGGGAACATACTATGTATGTCTTGTTTACTAAGCATCTGCATTGTTGCGATATCAATTCTTTCAGCTGAAAAAAAGGTAAATTTAACAGCGCCCTGATTGCAGCTGTGAAATGCACTACGTCGCATCGACTTTATAAAATGTAATGTGTGAGCTCATGCTAGCAACTTAGGTACTAGGTTTGTCAACTTACTTTCAAAACGATCGATGTAGCGTTCCAAATTCCACTTCTTCAAAAGATCACGCGTAGCCGTATCCATTTTTGCAATCACACACGTTCACTGGCACGGATAGAATTGTTATTGCTATAACAATTAAACGAGTCGTGTGTCGTGACCGGCTGGCTGTAGCGGTAAAATAAAAATGGCGCGGCGGCGGAATGAAGTGAGAGAGGGTTGCTCATTATAAAATTCCGTCACCATAAATTTGTAGGACATCATTCAAAATTTGATGCTACTCATAAATGGGTTTCTGTAATAATAATTCAGTAGGATACACTTAAAATAATATGACTATATTATTGAACTTTGATGCTTACTCTAAAAATATGAGATTATTTAATCGTATTATCATAGGATTCACATAAAATAATATGACTGTAATATTAAAAAATGATGCTTACTTTAAAAATATAAGTTTATAGCATTATAATTTAATATAGTACATTAGGTCCCAGGTCATCGTATTTTTAGAGATACTTCTTCATATTAAACTATGAAATCTACATAAATTACGGTGACATGTCATTGTGTTTTTTAATTAGAATCTTATTTATAATTATCATACTAATTTATGGGACAGTGGACCATTTTCTATTACATTGTGTTATTATTTGAAGAAGACAATGTTATTTTAAAATTACAAATATTTACGATGACAAGTATCATAATATTGCATTATTTACCCAAACAATTCGATTCCATCTTAACACATTTCAGTTCTAGCGTAATATTTACTTATTATCAACATATTTTAGGACAACGCATCTATTTTAAAGCAACGTCACGATATTTTAAGATTATGCCAAAATGACATTTTTCTCAGTGTATCAGGAAAGCGTCAACATATTATTAGTTGCAATCTGCGCTACGCAGCTTCGTGACGTATCCTCTGTACATTTTTTTTGCGAATTTTTCGGACGAACTTTGGCGCGCTTACCGGACCTTTTGAATAATTGGATACTAATATGAATCGCTTAACGTGATTCATAATTAGTATCCAATTAATTCTAATTCGTTAATAACTTTCTTAAAATAGTTACAAACGCCGTTAGACAATCTCAAAAAATTGTGTCGTTGTACTTATAATTAGAATCTCAACTGTTTAATTTTGGATTAATTTACCCATTGGTTTTCTCATATGCACTGATTGATTTAACTGCAATAAATCAAAGAACCTTTTATGAATTTCACCTGTATGTCCGTCACTCAATGAAATCAGTGTGATGAGTTGATGACATAATTTACGAGTATTAATATCTTTGCCGCTATAAATGATGATCAAATATGCCCTTGACATTTAAAAGTGTCATAAAATCAAGTTCATAAAGATTTTAACGACTCAGGGTGCTTAGGTTTTCGGCTGAGTTTTATGTGTGTGAATAAACCGTGTGATAAACCGTGACGTTGAACGAGCCAATCAATTGGCACGTGGACGCGGCGGCGCGGCGGCGGCGCGGCGGCGCGCGGCTCCGTGCGGTACCGTGCGGCTCTGTGGTGACTGATATTTGCATCACAAACAGACTTGTTTGCGAGCGCAATCTTTTATCGATACTACAAACATTTTTTGTACGAGACAAAGAAAATCACTCACATAAACAATCCGTATTTTTTGCTATAAAACGTTTTACGTTCGCGATTGAGTTCGGAGCTGTTTGTCCGTATGCTGACGTCACTCGCGATCGCTCCAATGAAAAGTTCGGTGTGATTTATCGGCGTGACGTCATCGTACACGCGCCGCCGGTACCTACCGCGGCTACAGGCGCGTACGGCGGAGGAAATTAAAATTTTTGGATGAGTCAGCAAACAGCCGCTCCACGTAAAATTACGAGTCAGAGCTTAGAGCGAGCGTTCGCGCCAAATATATGGACTCCGATCGGTTTGTAATGACTTTCACGGAACTCCCCAAACCCTTGCGGTCATCGTTTTTCGCCTTATTTATTTTTTCAAAGGTTTTTCCCCAGCTTTATTTTCATTTATAGACGTATGGGCGCCGGGTGGAATCGGATTACAACGTTTTCAGCAGGGAATTCTTGTTCAGCTATCAAAACATCATACAATTATTCACTGAAATAAAATCTAACTGGATTTTTTTGTTCGTATAAGTGGTTCCTCTGTAGGCGCTGCACGTAAAAATCCTTTCAAATCCAAACTAGAAAAAATATACCGTCAATATCACTTACAGTTAGGATTGGACAGTTTACTGAACCCTCGGTATTCGTTCAGCGTATCCACAATTACTTAGTGGATATGTAATCGAATGAAAACTGTATTGCGGGTATTCTATTTCATTTAACGATACGAGAATAAGGTAGGCTCGATAAACAGGGTTATTCCCGTGGGTATGAATGAGACGATCTTTAAAACAAAACTTCTGTGACTTCAAGTGAAACAATAATAACCAAAAAAGTAGTTTTCATAAGATTATGTGTTGTAACTTTTTGTTTGACGGTATATAAAAATACAATTTCACTGGTTTAATGCCAAGTTAAGAATACAGAATAATTAAACTGTTTTTGTGCTCGAAAAGCCACATGCAAATAAAGCAACAAAACGCTTGTTTAGCTACAAAAAGAGACGTAAAACACAATCAGAACGCTTGTCACAAAACAGGTCGCGTGTGCACGAGTGCGCCAAATTGTCCAGTTCAGCATAACAGCGGTGCCGGACAAAACGCGGCGATTATGTAAATATGCTTTATTTTCCGGCCAACTGTTGTGGCCGGCTTATATGTGCTTTTTAGGAAGTCGATGTTTAGCAGCACAATATTAAGTGACTATATTTTAATAACATGGTTAGATTGCTCAGGCTATGTATTGTTATTATAATTGTAAACCTTTTTATGATTTAATTAGTAAATATTCACCTGAAAATCATTAAAGCTTTCTCTTTTAATTTCAAGGCCGTTTTTCTTGTTGCGTCTTAATCTCAAGTCGCCAAGACATTGCAGCAATCTATATCTCCGTGCATACCCCGTGGTAGCTCATCACGTAGGCCGTAGAATCGGGAGTGCGGTCACGATCCGGGCCAATTCTATCAGCGCGCGTGACACTCTCGGCGTCGGCAACTAACCAGCCGCTCCAGAATACGTATACGCGCCTTATATGACAAATTATCATTTGCGCGAGAGAATGGTTCGCGGCTAAATTGAGGAGCGCGCCGATTGACTCACAAGATAGTGCCGGAATACGGACACTTACGTTATACGACAAATTATTATTTGCGAGAATGGAATGAGAAGGTTCGTGACTCAATTAGCTAGCAGCCAGTGCGGGTGGAGTACATTGTTACAAGTAGGATGGAAAAGCCTTTCTTTTGAGATATATTATGATTAGCACATTACTGATCATTAGGATTCAAGAACACTGTTTGGAGTTACGGATTCTATTCCTTGACGTACCAAAGTTTTACAGAACTTTTATTTCCAGCACTTATCCGGAGTTTCCAGAGTTGGATTTGTTTAATCTCGCAGAACTGACAGAGTGCAGGTGTTATGGTACGATTCCACCAAAATAGTGTGTGGCACATTTTGTGCCGAACTTCAGCAGTGTACGTACTAAGCTGGTATCGCGTTTGGGCCTGTGTGTCCACCGGCAAAGCTGTACGTAACTTTTATTCGCGCAGAGTGTAGCACATTTGTGTGAGAAAATTTTCACTGAAATAAGTATATTAACTATGTCTGCGCACAAATAAAGATTCTACTACTGGACTCACTATAGTAACCAGGTACGCACATTTTTTGAATTTTCGCTCACTGTATTGTTCGTGTTTGCTTGAGTGAATCGACCAGAGCCAACGTTGTCGCACACCGGTGGAATCGCATCTTTATAAATACACGACTACGCAATAAGATTCTAGGAAATAATGTTAAATTTTAAACCCTTTTTTTACTTATTGGAACCAGTTGATTCAAGCTTATACACTATCAGTATTTGTACTACTGGTAAAACGAGCCGAATATAGTCCTAGTAAGCCTTACGTACAGTCGTACAGACATTGTACTAGTTCATACCAATTATGTATCGATACCGCTTTGAACACACTGCCATCACTATGAACCCGTCAAGTCAAAGTCACCCCTGTCTAGAACAATAACAATCCACTCCTCTCCTCCCCCCCCCCCCCCCGCCCCACTACCCCTCCTCCTCCCAATCCTCCTGGTCGTGTTCTCAGCGATGAGGGCTATAACTCACCGCGGCCGATAGTTCCGACTTGTTAAGCCATTAGCTCAGACTGCCACTACCTACCTCTCTACCTACCCCAGACAGATGTACGCTTCGCTTGAACCGCTCGGTTAAGTGGAGATCTCAATATTATAGCTGCAGTTGCTCTGACGGATTATGTTTAATTTTTTATCCTGATTTAAATGAATCATGTTTCTCTTTTGGTTACAAGAAGCGAGTTTGAGCAGTCATCAATCTCTATCGCTATTTCGAATTAAATTATTTGGAGTCAGTTTTCTTATTATTTTTGGTTTTTATTGCAGTGTTCATCTTTCATCTTTTTCACCTAAATTTTATACCACATTCAAGAAAAGTTTTACACGATTGACAGAGCCTTTTTTCACCTCACTTAATATGTTGCTTAAATCAATTTTAAATTTATTTTAAACACGTTTTTCTGGCGATGATTCGCCTTTCTTTTCTTTGTCATTGGTGTTGACCTGTAACACATTGTGTAACAGTAATAGTTTTGCTGATGCTCCACCTTCGAGGTCTGTCTCAACCAACTCTCCAACTTGTGTCACTTCGTTATCAATATTGCAACTCATCAACATGCTGTTCCTGATCTATTTCAGTCTGCTCCGAGCGCAGCTATTTCAGTTCGTAGCTAGTTCTCTCATAAATCCGTTCAGATTAATATTTCCTCCGATTAAACATTTCATTACGCGACGGAACTATTGGAGTGCGCAGATCACACCATTTGCTCATTCAATATAAATACTAAAATCATTCCTGAATATGAATTTCGTTTAAACATTTCTAGTAGTCTGTCATGCATTTCGGTCATTTTCTTCATTGACAGTTTTTGTAAGTGGAATGGGAATGTATCCAGTTTGATCCGCCTATTCTTTTTCCTAGAAACACTCATTTCACTGTTCTCATGTTAATAAGCGTCGATTACTTAAATTCGTCCATCAACGATTGCTGTCAAGGCTGCTTCCTAAGTTCCCAATCAGTAATACAATAATCAAACGATCCATAAAAATAATTACCTTTCACGGTTCATAAAAATCCTCCAGCTAATCACGAACAATTAGTGAACAAAATAATAAGTTGACGTTTGTTCGCGTCATTTATTATTCGTTGGCACTGTTCTTACAACGTACTACAGCACTAACTTCGTCCATTAAGGAGGGTCGGCAGACTGATTAAAGTGCGCTTCCAAAGTGACATCCACAGGGTTGCCTCGATTAAATCAATTTCATTTTAATCAACCAACTTAGAGATCTAAGAATAGCAATAGGTATTTTCTTTTTTAATCATGATTTTATTCAGTACAACATAAGTAATTTTTAACACTATAAAAACATCATAACAGCAAACGCAATTTTCTATTGCGGTAAAATCTACGGTGTCCTTAAATAGCTCTTTACGTTCGAGGGTCACGGTTACCTGGTGAGACAGTCCCGCGACCACCGCAGGTTTTGGCCCTCCAAGAGGGCCCCGTCAGAAAATTAGTGCTTAATAATTTAGATTACAATTTTTAAATCTAGTGAACAAAAAATATTCAAGGGCGACGGCAACTGTCTATCACGATTAATTGAAAATCCTTTCACAAAACTCATTAGTCAGATTGGCAATTCACTGCCCTCGCCCTCTACAATGAAAGTTTTGACAGACCTCCCCCATTGTATTTAAAAATCTATTCAAAAATATTTTTAAGAAGCAGTGTCCCCCAGCCCTGTATTCAATTAATAAGTGAATGTTGAGCGAATCAATCACGGCGCCACCAATTTGATACCGGTGGTGCGCGGTGGCGCGTCACCGAATTTGACTGCCCCTAATAGATATCAATTTTTTACTCCTTTCGCTCTGACAAATTGACGGTATTTTTAAACGCTGGGTTGGGTTTGAAGAAGATCAATGAATACAAAGTTTGACGTATTTATTTTACGATTCAATCGCGTCGTTTGCATTGGGTACATTTTGTTTGAAATTAATGATGATGATAATGCGATCTGACCGACTCGGTGAGGGCGATTGCTTCAGCTCTGCTGTAGTTGCCGTTCGTCTGCTCGCATTATATGCTTATTAACCATTGCAGGCCGTCTGGGAATTCAGCCACATAATACAAATCGTCAGTATATAAGATATCAGTAACCATAGCGTTGGAAACCTTGGTGCGGGCCTTGAGCCTTGCTAAATTGAAAATGTTGCCATCGGTGCGGAAGCGGATACGGATGCCTTCAGGAGTAACCTGCAAAACCTCTCAAACCACAACCGCAAAGTACAACGCGAACAGTGTGGGTGCTAGGACAGGACGCACCCTTGTTTCACTCGACAGGTAACGGAAAAGAAGTCTGATTGTTCCCGGTCGACAGGAACACAGGTTTTTTTTTAATTAATATTTTATTATTCATCATTCTATCGTAAAAAATGAATGTTAGAAAAAAATACTAATCTGTGTGAGTTTCACTTTATAAACATCTGGAAGATTATTAATTAAAGTTATTATGATTGCCTACCACTTGATGCCTCTAATTTCACTAAATTCTGGATATTCATAAATTCAGAGAATAACATTCGATGTCTGGACAGACTTAATTGTGATTCAGAAATGTAATATGGAACTGAAAATCTTGTAACTTCCTGGAAAAGGGAAGACTAGTCAAAACAAATCCATTATCCAATTTTCGCATTCTTGTACCTACATCTATGAAACTATGTAGATTTGTCAGTGGCTCGTGGTTAACTCGCTTACACTAGTTTTTGTTAACAACTCTGTCGGGCATGTCCCGCCGCTACTGTATTACATTCAATACATATTGGACAATCGAGGGCGCTCGCAGTTGCGGGACTTCCACAAAAGGCTGCATCAAAGTAAATACGCGTTATTGTGCGATTTTGTTCATTCACAGTTTGTGAAAGCGAAGCCTGGGGGCTCTGTAGACTAAATGGACCAACGACCTGACAAAGAGAGTTTGGTTGCGAAAAGCGGCGAAATGTTTTTTTTTATTTACTTCATTAATGTCTAACCGTAACTGTGATTTTCAACAGAAATAACTGAGTATGGAAGTGGAAGCCCAACATAATAATTACACGAAAAGCTTGACTACTAAAAGTATAAATATAAAATGTTCGCTACCGCGGCTATTGGCTCGTATTGGCTGAATCAAAGAGAAGCCGCACGTAGCAGCCAATCCTTTGTCTTATCGCGGCGCGCTCGAGATTTATTTGAAACTAGCGGTAAGTACCGCACCGCTTACCGGCGCTCCGAAACATTCGCATTTGTACTATCTTTGGATTCATTCTATTATGTTACCGTTTGTTGAACATGTACAAAATATTTTGCTGGAAAATGGTTTACACAAAAATGCACTCATAATTATATTTTTCGTTATGCGTATAATATTTTTAAATGTAGTATGGGAGTTAACCGTGTCACCGTTTGGTTTTTTTCCAAATAATAAAAGCTGTTTTAACACTTTTATGATCACAGTTACCAAAAAATATGTTTTAATAAAACGTTATTGAATCATAAAGTGCACATTTGCATGCGAGCACCAGTCGTAGGGCATCACACTTTAATGCCGTGGGGTAGCACTCCCACATATCGTCCAAGCCGCGCTACCCACGAGCAGATAGCGTGCGCTCGCGTCTGGCCGAGTGCCAGCATCCACACATCAATGTTCGAATTCAGCACCGATAACCAGTTCCTCTACCTCACGTTTGGAGAAGACGAGTGTTAAACCTGATACTAATTATATAAATAAGCAGAAGCTCCACATACTGCCATCTGATGTCACTTTGATCCTGAATTTCAGAAATGGGAAAAAATTAAGCAATACTCGTAGTTGGGAACTTTGAAGTCGAAAATTGCGATGGCAAGTGACTTCATTGATACATTTGTTTTTCATCATAATGAAAAGAAGGCTGTGTTAAATTCGATGATCTTGGAAAACAGAGAGTTACCTGCGTACCAAACACTCTATCTCCCCGCACTCATGAGAGACAGCACGTACTTTGGACTAAGAATACTGTGCTGATCTACTCAGTGCATTCGCACAAGACGATTTGAAATATCAGAATATCTTCTCACATTACGAGTCTGGTTCAAATAAATGCAAAGTTAAAGCTCTTTTAAACTTCATCGTTGAGAATCAATTGTTTCTCTGGAATTTACTTTATTTCATGTTGCATCGACCGTTAAAGAACATTTTACTTTCATCTATTGTTTAAAGTTTAAATAGTTTGCGTATCTGGCAGAAATGGAAGATACATTTTATATGTATTTGTTGCTGTAAATACCAACTTCTGTTATTTCAAAACAAATTCAATTTCGTTATTTTAACAAATGTATGTGTTAAAACTCTGATATTTTTGTGTACAAAATTGAACTATGTAGTCTAAAACTTTCGGCATTAGTTATTTTCCAATTAAAAATACATCTTATACCAGAATAAAAATGTAATAATTATATCAAAGTTTGTGCTCCCAGCAGTCAAAGTTAATGGTCATAAATTACTATGCTATATGTATAATGGAATGCGACAGAATGAAGAGAAGAATAAAAATGCGTTGTTTTGAGTGGGTTGTTTAGTTCATTTTATTATCTGTCACCATTCAAAATAACAATGTCTGAATGCTCATAATTTTTAGTCACCACGACTTATATGATTTTACAGTGACGATAAAAACAAGCGACTGGACACTGGACCACTACGAGTGTCGAGATGTCGGGACGATGCTGATGTCGGGATGTCGGAGGCTCGGGGCAGACGCAGGAGATGACAGCGTTCATTGCTTCACTCGCTTACAATAACAACTATTTTTATGTGTTGATTTCGGGAGCTTTTCCAGAAATCTTATTACTTATTGGAATAGTTTGTGATGTATTACGACATGGCTGTGTACAATAAACCGTTTTATACGTAAAGTTAGGAGGCCATTGGGTTCAATGCCTTTCTTGTCTCCCGGACTACACTGTGTGATTTTTTTTAAATAACCTTTTAGAAACAATTTAGGTAGATTATTTAGCTTTGGTTCACTAAACCTACTGTCTAGTTATAAAAGAACTTTAGTCCCCAATCTCTCCGTAAGATTTTGACCGTACCTTTGATAAACTCTCTGTAACCGTGTTTTTAATCCACAGAGTAATCGTATTTTTAGTCAGTCTGACATAAGACGTACTTATACAACTAGCGGCCAGCTTTCCCAATTAGTAGATAAGCACTTTAAAGCGATACAAGTCTAGTACTGAAGACTAACTGCAAAGCGATACAGCTGCTTTGTATGTTAATTGTTATAATTGGTAGCCAACTAGTTGGCTTAGTACACAGTACTACATGTACAGTGTACTTTATAAGTTGTCTGTTAATTTTGTGTAACTTACTGACCAATTATAGTGATCGCACACACAGACAAATTAAGCAAGTACATGCTTATTGCTATTATGTATGCCCCTAGCATACGGTGAGCATTTGGAGCAAAAACGAGGGGTAGATTTTGTTACGATCATTTTTATCGGCACTAAGCCTAGCGATAAAATCCTTTAATGTAAGAAAGGGCATTTCAATTTTAAGTTAAAACTTTTGATATGAATTTATATGAAAATCAATATAGAAAACTTACTGCTACCCGCGACGTCGTCTGCGTGAATGTGTTGAAGAAATAAAGGTTCACTGCTCGTTCCCCGTAGGTGATAGCGTGATAATATGTAGCCTATAAGTTGACCCAACTTCTAAATAATATTCGTGCCAAATTCGAAGGAAATCCATCCAGTACTTATGAGTTTATTCCGGGCATACATACAGACAAAAATTCTACAAACTATGTTATTGTCTTCGGTATTGAGTATTCTTTTAAAAATAATCAGTGAACGGTTTTGACTTTCCTACCATTTATTATACGTATAGATAAATCTAGGCCTGCCAACGGCCACTATTAATATAAGTACCTTATGAAAGGCTTTCAGTAAACTGTAACTTTCAGAACGTTATATGAAAAATTAAAGGACACAATGGCCGTCTGTGGTTGAGCAGTATAACAAAGAAATTTTGTTAGATCGCTCCTTTTATCGAAGTAATCTTAAGGTATTGGAAAACTGACATTCTTGACTTTCAACTTACAGAAATAATATAAGATTGAGAGAGATTTTCTTTGACGAAAGGGACAAACATCGTGACGTCACGTAAATCAATACGAAGAAATGTTCCAAAGAATGGAAACAGTATATTACGAAGGATATTAATAAATAGAGGTCCATGCTTCTGCAGAGGCTTATTTTTTGAAGAAGTAATCAATGATTCACTTCAATATAACAGGTGCAGCCATTTCTGAGGGAATGAATGTCAATAGACAGAGCGCTATCTGACAACAATGGATTTCAATAAATAGCTTACTGCACGGCACGGTACCTACACAAAAATAATAAAATTTAAAACACCGGTTTCTGGAAAAAATTACATTTTTGGTCAGAACTGCCCTGTTTTAAACGTTATTTCTATGTAAATATGACAATAACAGCTCTGTGTTGTGTGTTTAGATTCCAGTTTGTTTTCATAAAAGTGAACGAGTTTCACACAAGTACGTCCTCGGCGCTTCAATTGAAAACTTATTTTAATAATGTTTCCATTATTTTTATGTTTTTCTTTTAAAAATAACATATTTGTTTTGTAGACAGTACTGTTCGAAAACATTTTTCTAATGAAGTGAAATAAATTGTAAAGTAATGTACAGTGCTAAGAATTGTGAACACTTATAATTCTTAGCAACGGCGGTAATTAAAACGGTGCTTAACACCTAAATAATATAGTGGACCCTCGCTGTAACTTAATGCTATAGTTTAATAGTTATTATTAGTTGAAGTAAAACAATAGAGATAGAGGTTAAAGTCTACATTATTCAGATTTCTCATTCTATGTTGATTTTGTACGAGTTCATAGATGAAAATAGATCTGCAGAAACTAAGTAAGTTTAGGTTTCCATATTTCAAATATAACTTATATGATCAGTATACTAGATCAATATCAGTGTCAAAACCCTTCGAAAACAGCTTTATGATTTCTATGAAAATGAGATAAGTCAATGAGATATTTTTTTTGGAGGACACTTGAAATAAGACCTAACAAAACATGCGCCTGACCTCCAGTTCTAGTGTTTACTCGACACACGAACATTCCTCCCTCTCTCGGACGGTCGGTGCCCCACGATATCGCACTTTCGATCTGTTTCCATAATTCATATAAAAACATTCGTACGCTCAAACGGCTGCCCAACCTTTATCTATAACATTACCGATAAAATGCCTCATTTCACTTTCAAGGCAAAACCACAGTCGAGGCAATACACAAACAGTGCAGTGGTGCAACTTCGAACAAATAGTCAAGTTGATTAATATTTTAAGTGGACCACCAATTATAACAGAATTATCTTTGCAAACTTATCCGTAACGTTACTCGTATAATACATGGGTAACTCGGTTGAACAGCTACTCGCATGAGATTTTGTATAGATCCAGATAGGATTTATTAGATTTGATTGGGTCCCGAGCACGTATAACACCTTGCTGTATTATAAAATTGGAAGCAGTTAAAATTACATACATTATACATTCACCTAGAATTCTCCATGGAGTCCTCCCGCCCTAGGAGGAGTGGAAGGGGACTTTCAAACACGTAATGACTAAAATTCACGGTGTTCCTTCAATAGTCCTTTAAAAGGGCTATCGGTTACCTGTTTATATACAGTCCCGCGATACCATCTAAAATACTAAACATCAAAAATATGCGTCGTATTCCTTTGACTCGTGATTTACGCACGGAATTTATTGCATTTGTTTTCCCCGTCGTCTGTGTGTGTTACTCGTAGCAATGACTATGAAAACAGAGCTACTGCTCAGCCTTCACTGTGGCGCGAGTTTCACAAGGTGCGTTATGGGCGTCGTATTCAAATGGATGGCTCTGATGGCGAGGAGACAATGAAGGGGTGTGGAGTTGCGGACGTTCATATAACGAGGACATGTAATGGGTGGTCGATGGCGAACTGATTCAATGGTGGAAAACCCTGAAATATCCCTCACCAATTAAAGTTAATACCGGGTTTTGTTTTCTTACTTACGGAATTATTATTTTGTGGTTATTACCTAATTGGATTTTATGTACCTAACTGAATGTTTTCTGGGATCACAAGAGTTATTTATGTTATCTTATAACATTAAATGTACGCATGAAAGTTAAGTATGAATTTATTTTCTACACTTCAGAACATACTCGTATTTCTTTGTTGAAAATATTTCTTCTAAAAATTAATCTCTTAACGAAAAAAATTAATCTTATTATACACACTTTAATTGTAATTTGCTAATTATATACAACTCGTGATAAATATAGCTTTTGAATCGCTTTACAAACAGTTTTTGTTCGCTATATAAATTCATGTTTTATATTGTATGGGTATATTAGGACTTGATAGGCTAACTCAATCATTTGGATCACATTTTCAAGGCTTGGAATGTCCATTAGTGTCACTCACAGACACGGAGAACATAGTTCAAAAATATAGAACTAGTTGTTGCACGCAGTTTGTCTGTGTCAAAGTTGGAAATTACGCCATGTGAAGTCATGGTTGCCCGGAGGTCTAGAACCTCGCTTCTCATGCACGAGGTTGCCAGTTCAAAATTCAGGCAAGTACAAATGTGTCTCTTTCAATAAATTCATGATGTACTTTTCAAGTTCATTTTGGATGTCACTGACATCGGTGACGGATAACATCGTGAGGAAACTTGGACTCATTATAATGCAAGTTAAAAGTCATGTCAGAGGCTTTTGGTGTTCTCAGAGGAGGCTTAATTAACTCTGACACCAGAAGCCACTTCCACACACGAAAAATAAAGAAAGAATGTGGAATATTTAAACCCAAAACAGATAAAAGTCCGATCAAAGACAAAGTGGATGAATAAATACTAACTCACAGCTGAGACGAAAATAAAGAATTTATCTGATGTAAGAGTATGCTCGGAGTTTGCAAACATCTAAATATCACGAGCGTTCTCAAACGGCTTCAAAGATACCTACACCAACAGACGTGTGTGTGTGTGTGTGTGGCTGTATGCATGTGTGTGTGTTCTTGGTACAGTCGTGAAGGTTTTCTTTTGTAATAAAAGATTAAAGACATAAATATGGCGCAGTTAATGGTTGTTGATGTGTGTGCTGACGGCCGCCTTTGTTAGCAACATATCTTTGTAAACAAATTACACCAAGTTATCAGATATTAATTGTGTTTGTAGAAAAGAATTTGTTTTGTTTGTTTGTTTGAAATGCAATATTCGTAAATTGTTGTTTATTTGACTACAATATTATTAATTTAAAAATGTTTTAGTACGATTAATAATCATTTTAGAATATCAAAGTAGGTACTATTGAGAGAACTTTAGTGACGTAGCTTCACTTCACAAAAAGACATGAAGCTTCATTCACGTTCGGGAGTTTTTTGTGCGAAGTAAAAAATTGCTCGAATTCAAAGAAAATAAATTCTATTCAGTGGCTTTAAATGCCAAGAATTCTCAGCGAAATAGGAGCATTTTGCTCCTCGAATATTTATATTTTGAGAATATCGCAAGCATTTACTATTCATAGTATTTAATGCAAATGTCTCCTTTCTTTCCACGTTTGTATTTTAGCCACCTGAAACTGAGTTCGCTAGCACCATTAATACCTACTTTAAAAAGTAAACTAAGTCTGTTTATATAAGACGCTTTTTTTCTTTGCTTCAAACACTAGTTTTTTTTTGCAAAATAATTTCCATATAAAATGTCTACAACGTATAACTTGTTCAGTCCCTGGCGCGCAGTATTTCGTAGTAGCGCTACGCCGCTTGCTACGAAACTGCTACGAGGTGCTACGACAGTGCTACGATATTCATACTATAGTTACTTGAGATAATATACGGCGGCGATTCTGTTATGTAGCTCAAACAAATGTTTGTTAGATTGCTTAGTTTGCTGCGCTAAAATATAAATCAGTTAAACTCTATAATCAGTTAAACTATTTTATTTATAGTCTCCATTAATGACTTGCCTAGTGTGACCAGACACCCCATGACCCTTTTTGCAGATGACAGTACAGTGACTATAATAGGTAATAATAAGGACATGTATAAATTTGACATTAATGAATCTTTAACATCTATAATATCATGGCTAAATCAGAATAATCTTAAAATTAACTTAGAAAAAACTACTATTATGCATTTCTATCAACGGATGCAGATTGATAACGCAATTGAAGTCGCCCACAATGGCTCAGTTCTAAAGACAGTTGACAATGCCAAATTTCTAGGGATAATTATTGACGCGAATCTGAATTGGAAAGCCCACATTGAACTTGTGACTAAAAAGCTGAGCTCATCCGCGTATGCACTTTTCAAACTATCCTCAGAACTTAACCCGGATGCCCTGGTGACTGCTTATCATGGGTTGGTTGCATCAGTGTTGCGCTACGTTGCTTTTCTGGGGAAACTCGACGGACAAAGAAATTGCATTCAAAGCCCAAAAAAGATGTTTACGCGCTATGTTCAACCTAAAGTCGACAGAAAGCTGCAAACCGATATTTAAAAAATACAAATTATTAACTTTGCCGTCTCTTTACATTTTTGAAGTAGCCTCTTTTGTAAAAAGTAACCCCCATCTATTTCCACGACTATCGGACACGTTCCCACGCAACAGACGCGACAATAGCCAACTTTGCTCGCACTCAACAAAAACTGCTCTAATGTCAAAAAGCTTTTTTTTAGTGTCCGACCGAAACTGATTTTTCAGCCGAAACCGAAACCGAAACCGAACTTTCGGCCTTGCTCTCAGTTTCGGCCGAAACCGAAACCGAAACTTTTTAACACATTTAAAATTTCGATTCATTTTCTTTTTTTTTACATTTATTAACACATAAGAAATAAAGGGTGAATTTTTCAACTGAGCGTGGATCGCTAGGTATATCCTTAACTATGAGGAATATCGAAAAACGTTGAATGGAATCTCGAGACCGATTTTGACGATATCTAAAACTGCATCATTGGATTTTAGAAAAATCAATAATCCTGGCCAAGAATCGAAACCGCTGATTTTGGAAAAAAAATCACACCGTGTATTATTTTTCATTTCAATAGTGTCGCTAATAAGGACAACATACTGGAAAGTGATGATATACGGAAACTTATGGAAATAGCAGATTTTTAAGAAATTGCTATTTTTCTATGTTATTCAACGTCTACTAAGCCATAATCTATTCTAAATTATAAAAAAATCATTGTTTTCAATGTTTCACTGGACTTAAAGTCTCAACAATCGCACTATATTCAGCAATACGAAATTACTGAGTTGAAAAAAAAAAACCATTATTTAAAAGAAAAACCGTTAACTTATATTTCGAATACAGTCACTGCCTTGTCGATTGATAAGTTCTTTAATCATTAAAATATCTACGTAACAAATATATTTTATTATCACATGAACATGACTTACTCTTAGCAGCAAAACCCAAAAAATTACTTCATCTCACGATTAAATGGCCGGTGGCGAACTGAGCCGGGGCGAGCAAGCACGTGTTAGCTAAGAATTTTGCCGAACGACGCACGAAAATGCACGGACACTTGAGTTTCGGCGAGGCCGAAAGTTTCGGCTATATTTTGGCCGAAACCGAAACTAAAGCCGAAACTAGAATTTTTGGCCGAAACCGGCCGAAACCGAAACCGAAACCGAAATTTCGGTCGGTCACTACTTTTTTTGTATGGCACCTAAAATCTATAACAAAATACCTCAGTCTTACAAGGCGCTGAATACGATTTTATTTAAAAACAAGATTCGGAATTTACTGACAGATAAATGTTACTGTAATGTGAATGACTTCTTAATGGATACCATTTGACATAAATTTTACCCATGACATATTTCTTTTAGCCTTATGACATTACTTTTGACATTAGTTTACCTTTTGACATAATAATTTGTAGTTCCATTATCGAAACATATTTCTGTTAGCCTATGGGCATTACTTTTGACATTAGTTTACCTTTTGACATAATAATTATACTGTAGTACCATTAGTGAAATTCAACAATATTCATTATATGCAACTTTATTTATTCATTAGGTATATAATTATCCATTATTGCTTTTGAACATTATGTATCCTTCATTTATCTAATTTTTTATTATTATTATTATTTATTTCACAGAAAATAAGCTTCCGATACTTCTTTTATGAATATGCTACGTAAAACAATAGACAAGCCTGTAATTTATCTAGTAAATTGTAAAAAAGCAAAATTTGTGAACCTCACCAGGTAAAACATGTACGGACAAACTAAATTATAAGAACTTGCATGCTTAATTGGTGTGTAAACGCATGTTTTGAACAAATAAAATATCTTTATCTTTATCTTTATCTATTATTTTGCGGTTGTCTTAACAACCGCATAATAATAGAGTTTAACCTAATCCTTAGATTATAATGTATTTTTTTCAAATATTTCTAGGAGTTCGATTTAATAAAAAAAAAAACTGTGATTTATTTTATGCCGAAAAGGAACGTACAATTATTTAATAAAATTTAGACGTAAATGACTATAAACTATATAAAAACAACATGAACCTCAAACAAAAGAAAAATCCAAAAGCAAGAGACATTTAACCCCATATTCTGGAATTAGATTTATTTGGCTCGCTCGCCCTCGTCGTGACAATCAAGCTCCGCGCCGCGCTACTCGACGTCGTCTCATCGCAACTGGGTCAAGTTCCGCAGACGAAGGCAGCTCGCACCGCCGTGCGCCGGCTGAATATCTCGATACACACTCCAAGATAAACGTCAAGGAAATATAATATTATGTGGAAAGAATTCACTGTGAGAGACAGTTGTAATTAGCTTAAATAGTTTTTTTTAAATTGTTGGTGACTAAAAAGGAATGTAAAATGTTATTATGTTTTCGTCAGATAATAAAGTTTTTATGACATGACTCCAAATAACAGGCTACGAGCTATAAACAAACAATCCTAATTTTAACTTTTTTGTGACCTTCTACTAGTTTCAAGCGAAGATTATATTCTGTTAAAATATTTTATACTAGCTGTGCCCGCGACTTCGTTCGCGTGGATGTCGGAATTTAACAATGTATTTTTTTGTGCGAAGCGCTTAATTCTCGCCACGTTTTTTATAAATCATATCGTTTTCATATAAACCCTATATTTAGAATTTATTTAGATTTTTCAAGAATATTTGACGTGTTTGTAATAAACGCCCTCTGTCGTTCAAAGGCAGTACTATTCAATTGCTACTGGATTAGAGCACCCATTCCATCTCATTCCATCCCATTCCATTCCACTCCATCCCACTCCATCCCACTCCATTCCACTCCATACCACTCCATCCCACTCCATCCCACTCGATCCCATTCCATCCCACTCTATCCCACTCCATCCCACTCCATCCCACTCCATCCCATTCCATCCCATTCCATCCCACTCCATCCGACTCCATACCACTCCATCCCACTCCATCCCTTTCCATCCCACTCTATCCCACTCCATCCCACTCCATCCCACTCCATCCCACCCCATCCCACTCCATCTCACTCCATCCCACTCCATCCCGCTCTATTCCACTCCATCCTACTCCATCCCTCTCCATCCTACTCCATACCACTCCGTCCCACTCCATCCTACTCCATCCCACTCCATCCTACTCCATCCCACTCCATCCCACTCCATCCTACTCCATCCTACTCCATCCCTCTCCATCCTACTCCATACCACTCCGTCCCACTCCATCCTACTCCATCCCACTCCATCCTACTCCATCCCACTCCATCCCACTCCATCCTACTCCATCCCACTCCATCCCACTCGAACCCACTCCATCCCACTCCATCCCACTCCATCCCACTCCATCCCACTCCATCCCACTCCATCCCACTCCATCCGCTTCCATCCCATTCCATCCCTTTCTAGTGTGAGTCAAATAAAAACCTTTTCTTTCTTTCCATTCCATCCCATTCTATTCCATTCCACTCTACTGTACGCTACTCTACTCCACTCCACTCCACTCCAAACCACTCCACTCCAGTCCACACCATATTTGAATAGGTATGTTGTTTTTCTATACCAAGCTAGATCGCGCTACTGAACTGCGAGCTGCGTGTCTCGGTGTAAACCGACCGTAATTTTACTTCTGGAATACTTTAAATTCAAATATCTTTTGATAGACTGATCCGATTTAAATGAAACAAAAACTAAATGTTACTTCAAGTTACGGTCAGTCGTTATGTATTAAAGTTATCTACATAGCTTTCGTACATTTTACGTGATGCCCGAACAAATAAACATACAAACAGTTGTCTGTTTGTATGTTTACTCATTTCTAGCATTTTTAGAATTTTTGTCTGTTTGTACAGACAAAAATTCTAAAAATGCTAGAAATGAGTTCTATTGGTTGTCCTTAAACACGCTGGCTATTTATATTATATTTATATTTTTTGAGTTTTTTTTTTAATGTACAAAAATTATATTTCTACAGTTTTATTATATGTATAGATAATTAAATTTATATTTTTGCACTATTTTTATGTAAGTGGTCGTAACGAAGACTTTACCCAGCTGTGGAATGATGCGGGCTAACAGTAACCGGCATGGAATATGCGAATGGCAGTAGTAGTCGCATTGTTTTGTTTTCAAAAACTTTCAAAACAAAACAAGGTGTTCTCATCTACGTCCACTTTAAACACGTTACCCCGTTTAATAAGAACCTATTATCATCAAGCGGTTAATACTCTAGAGGTCGACGACGTAATGACATAACAAGCGTATAAACACATACATAAAGTAGTTTCTATACTAAGCTCATTGCTTGAAAAGCCAGCAATACTTTCCACATAAGCATAAGCAGTAAAAGTTGTTTGGTGTCGTGAGGGCGCCGGCGGTGCTCGCGCGGGCGCGCGGCGTGGCCCGGGCCCGCCCGTCTCGTGTCGCACGGACAGAGTGCTGCCGCCGCGAATAACAAGCGACTGATGCGTCACCCTGACGTCCATTGCCGCCCACAGCCGTCAATACACGTCTATAGACGTCCATAACGTAACATTTTACAGATTGATAAAAAGTTGCAAGACACAACTTTGTAAAGAGCATGCATAAGAACCTCATATTGTTGATCTATATACTCGTATTTCATTACTTCTTTACTAGTCTGTGCTTAACATCTATTTTTAATTGAATTGTGGTACGTTCTAAAAACAATTCAAAGAAGCAGACATAAATACTAAGTTACAGCAAATAAAAAAATACTACCAAATACTTTCTAGTTTAGTATTAAATGAAATAATGTTCATTTAATACTAAACTCGAAAGTATTTGGTAAAAGCTGTACGATTTGCTGTGACTCATAGTTTGCCCAGTTTAAGGTCCTATGTTGTCCCACATATCACCACAGCGGGCATGTTTCCAACTTCGGTTAGCTGACACTTTAGGCAAAAGAAATATTTTCACAGCGTGTCGTCTGAATACAAAGTCTTTCAAGTCTACAAATATTAAGAAAGTCTTCTAATACTAAAAATATGCGATTGAAACGACTTATTTGTCTTTCATAGTATAATTACGTTATTTAGGGTTAATAAGTCATCCTGTTAATGTTTACCTGATATACGAACTCGTAACAATCATCCAGTCAACAGCCACTATTTAGCTCAACAATGCAACACAAATGCTCTAGTATATTCTGGTCATAGTTACAAGGTGAAACCGCTGGCCGTATGTATTATAGGAGAACTGGGCGGATTCACTTTCACACAGCATCGGGAACTTCGCAGAGATTTATGTTTATTTGATCAGACCAATAAATTGGAATAAAGTAAACAAGTTCTAGTGTCATTGACTTTATCTTACGATATACAATGAACGCCAAGGACGTTTGAACAAAAGCTGTGTCCGAACAGATGGAACAAAGCCATATCTATAATACAAAACTTTATGCGGGATCCGATTTGATCAAAATATTGTATATTTCCAGCTTCGCGGGATTTATTTTACGAAAGCGAACAGAGCGGAGCGGTCGGAGTGATTGGAGCGTTCCGAGGGCAAACAATGTACGAACAATGTTACTGTGACGAACTTCTTGTCAAGGAATACATTTTTGTCGTAAAAGAAAAGTAGGTATTATATAAAACTACATATTGAACAGAGGTTTCTGTTATTCAATCTTATTTCTGTTGGGAACCCATCATGATATCGATCACTTGCTTTTCTTGTTTTTTATCAATATGGTAAGACTGTCTGTGCGTGATTTTTGTCTTCGCTTTTCCATTTGAATGACTTTCTCTTATAACATTCGCAGATCTCGGCGCGGCTGTGTGAGAGTTTTATTTATTTTGTTTTACAAACAATATTACACACATAATAATTATCATCATCGTCATCAACCTATACCAACCCACTGCTGGACATGGCCTCTCCAATCGCACGCCATTTCACGCGATTACCTTCTACTCTCATCTAGCTGTTATAACATATATTATTTACGTATTAAATAGACAAACATTCGTAATGACTATGACGAGTACTATTTTTCATCAACTAGCCAAGCTCAATAAAAAACAAACAACTTTATTTGTCTTCCCTTGTCCTTGACCTCAACTATGCGATCTCGTATGACATGATAATATATTGAAAATAACAAATCTCAGTTTTTCTCATCACTCACACAAGCTATGGGACGTTTCTGCGGTATATAAGTTACTTCGACCGTTGGCTGAATAAACACTTGTGTTCATGACACAGAGTGTGTAGCTCATAAAGAATCACTTGCATACGTTGTTGATAACGTATCGTAAAAAAAGTACAAACGTCGTGCTAAGTGAAATCCTTATTTTCAAGATGGTATTTCTTTGTTGATGTAAGTTTGCCTGCCTAGCTGTTCATTAAAATTTCAAATAACAAGTCCACCTCCTACACAGATTTTGAATGCTCACTTTACTATTTACGAATCCAGTTGATGAAGTTCTTATTTCTTCTCGCATCCAAAAGTAGAAACTGTCAATTATTTCAAAAACTATCATTCCATCACTGACTACTCTGTGGTATTATCAGTTTATAGGGGAAAGATTTGGAAGCGAATGGAGCACTTAACATTCTCATCTCCCAAGGGTGCGGGGAGAGGAGAGCAGTCGCAGGGGAGGGGGAGACTGAGGCCACGATCACAGTTAATTGTTTAAACAATCTTTATGGAGCAATCGGCGGATCTCCCGCGAGCATTCATTACGAGGTCTCTGCGGATCTGAGCGGCTGCCGGCGGATCCATGCGGATCGCGGCGGACAAAGATTCAGTCATTATAAATATTGCGGAGAATAATTAGTGGGCGGTCTCGGCGGGCCGGAAATTAAGTTTAACCGTATAGTTCGGTAGCGCCCCCGAAATGGGCGCGACAAGTAAACCTACGCTGGCTCAGTAGTGGGTCCAAAAGGGGCAGACGTTGTAGTCATACGACATCCTCATTATAAATTAAAAAAATATAACATTCCATGCGTAAAATCCTATGAGTGCGCATTAATTAAGAATGTTCAATAAAAATCTGATTTATTCACGAAATTAAAACTTCTACATTTAGCGCTTATTTTCTTAATTTACCGTAACAAAATCCAAAAGTGTAAATACGATCTTCGCCATTTTGATGGCTGTGCTGGGTAGGGCTAAAAATCATAAAAACGTGGTTTTCGGACATCCAACGGATCATTATAGGAGGAATGAATAACTTCTCATTTAGTATTGTAACGAATTCATACATCATTCAACATAAATTAGCAGTGGTAATGAAGAATTTGATATCTGAACTCGAACTTTCGCGCCACTTTTGTTTGTTTACATTTTTATTTTTCACTTTGATCACATACGCGCGCTTATACTCAATAAAAATTAAGATATATATCATGCCAAATGTTATAAATAACGTAAAAAAGTACAGATCTTGGCGTAATTCTCTAATAAAGGGCCAATAACACGTATTTTTCATTACCACTACTCAATTTGTGTTCGTAAACGACAACCATGTTTATTTTTTTTAATCGTAATGATGTGTGAAAGCGAGTATTCTAATCGATTCCATAATTGATTTTTTGTCAACTCGAGTGAAAAAAATAAGGAAACTAGGAAATCGATTAATAAAAATTAAAATAAATTTGTTTTAAGCTAGAATACAATTACTATCTATTATAATATTGTTTAAAGCTTTTATAATAATATTACGTACATTGTCATTCCCAAAAAACAATAATAGACAAAGGAACAATGTCAGTAATAAATGTTTGAATACGCGGCAATTATTTAATTCTAAAATTTTGAATTAGGAATGCGCTCGCTGTGGTACACAAAATTTATGTAATAACATTTTAATTTATTAGCTAATTTTTACTGTACATTTTATTTTGTACAATAATATAATTTTTAAGGTTGAATGAATTTGTCAAAGAACGAATTCGCTTATGGTCTCACGACCGATTGCAAATAATAAATGGAAAAAAAAAAAAAAAAAAAAAAAAAAAAAAAGGTTGAATGAATATAGAATGCCTTGGATCTTGATAGGCTTTTTATCTACAAATGAGTTTGTTCCTTACTAAATAAAAGTTTTTTTTTTATCGTGGTAATCTATACATATAATAAATTTGTAGAAAAGTGGTGTCTGTACAATGGAAATATACAAAAAAAAAGTAGCAGGGGTTGTTATTTTATCGATGCCGAACCCGAAACTGTAATTAAAATTTTTTTTGTCTGTTTGTCTGTTTGTCTGTGTGTTTGTGCACGCTAATCTTCGGAACTACTGGACGGATTTGAATGATTTTTTTTTTTGTTGTATAGGTATTAAGTTCGATTAACATATAGGCTATAATTTATCTTGGAAACTTGAACACCTGATGCAGAACTGCAACAGACCTGCTAAACTATAAGAGATACAAAAATGATGCCATAGTAAAAATTGTTTGTGAGAGAATAAAATTGAAGATCCTGGACACCTGATGTGGAACTTCAAGAGCCCAGCTACACTATAACATATACAGGAATGACGTCTTAGCAAGAGTTGTTCAGCCTGATGAGCACCTTCTGTTGATGTATAAAAATTGAAGATCTGGAACACCTGATGTGGAACTTCAAGAGCCCAGCTACATTATAACATATACAGGAATGACGTCTTAGCAAGAGTTGTTCAACCTGATGAGCACCTTCTGTTGATGTATAAAAATTGAAGATCAGGAACACCTGATGTGGAACTCCAAGAGCCCAGCTACACTATAACATATAAGGCAATGAGGTCTTAGCAAGAGTTATTCAGCCTGATGAGTACTCTCTGTCAACGTATAAAAATTGAAGATCTGGAACACCTGATGTGGAACTCCAAGAGCCCAGCTACACTATAACATATAAGTGAATGACGTCTTAGCAAGAGTTATTCAGCCTGATGAGTACTCTCTGTCAACGTATAAAAATTGAAGATCTGGAACACCTGATGTGGAACTTCAAGAGCCCAGCTACACTATAACATAATATACAGTAAAGACGTCTTAGCAAGAGTTGTTCAGCCTGATGAGCACTCTCTGTCGACGTATAAAAATTAAAGAACTGGAACACCTGATGTGGAACTCCAAGTGCCTAGCTACACTATAACATATACAGTGAAGACGTCTTAGCAAGAGTTGTTGAGCCTGATGAGCAACCTCTGTTGTCGTATAAAAATTGAACATCTGGTAAACCTGATGTGGAACTCCAACAGCCCAGCTACACTATACTTAATATACATACATAGGAACGACGTCTTAGCAAGAGTTGTCCAGCCTAATGAGCACTCTCTGTTGACGTATGAAAATTGAGATCTGGAACACCTGATGTGGAACTCCAAGAGCCTAGATACACTATAACATATACAGTAAAGACGTCTTAGCAAGAGTTGTTGAGCCTGATGAGCAACCTCTGTTGTCGTATAAAAATTGAAGATCTGGAACACCTGATGTGGAAGTCCAAGAGCCCAGCTAGCCCAGCGGGCTAGCCGCAATCGCGGCTGTAAGACCCCTCTTTGAGGAGTGGCTGGATAGGTCCCACGGCGTCCTCACCTACCGCATGACACAGGTCCTCACCGGACATGGCAGCTTCGGGATGTACCTGTGCATGATAAAAAAGGAGGAAACGCCCGGGTGTCACCACTGCGAGGATCGCCCGGAGGACACGGTGGAGCATACGGTGCAGGACTGCCCAGCTTGGGCGGAGCACCGCCGTGTCCTCACTGCGGCGATAGGCGGAGACCTCTCGCGCCCGGCATTGGTTGCGGCCATGCTGCGGGGCGAGACGGAGTGGGAGGCGGTCGCCTCCTTCTGCGAAGCAGTCATGCTCGCGAAGGAGGAGGCGGGCCGCTTGAGGGAGAGGATACCGTCCTCCCTCCGCCCGAGACGCAGTGGTAGACGCCCACGGCGACGGATGTCGCGGGACGATCTCCGGCCACCGTAGGCGCGGGCATGCGGGCGGCGAGTAAAGGGCAACTCGCTGCCCGACCATGGACCATGCCCGGGTCGACGGCGCGTTGTGTCCCACGCGCGCCTCAAGGAGCGTCAGCATAGTGACGGGGCCCCCCTATAGAGGGCCACAGTCCTGCCGGGGTTGCGGGACATACGTATACCGCGACTCCGGCACACAAAGGGCTACCGAAGGAAACCGTGGATTTTAGTCAGTACAAGTCTGACAGTTCCTCCCGCCCTGCCCGGGGTTGGAGGACTCATTTGATGATTTTGCCAGGTAAAAAAAAAAAAAAAAAAAAGAGCCCAGCTACACTATACTTAATATACATATATAGGAATGACGTCTTAGCAAGAGTTGTCCAGCCTAATGAGCACTCTCTGTTGACGTATGAAAATTGAGATCTGGAACAGCTGATGTGGAACTCCAAGACCCCAGCTACACTATAACATATTATTATATAGGAATGACGTCTTAGCAAGAGTTGTTTAGTCTGATGGTCATTTCCTGTTGACTTACAAAAATGAAAGATTTAGAACGTCTGGAATCGTCTCGCCCATCCCGTTGTTTTCCCGTCCCCAGGCTCTTAGAATTCGACGTTTCAGATCTTCGATTTAAAAAAAAGATAGCCAAATTAATTAATTTATTGTACAAAATTGTTTCGTGAGATTGGTTTGTTCATGTAAGTATTACAAGTCAGAAATCGAGCTTTTGAATTAAAAAAAGAAAATGCTAGGTATATTTTTACACTATTCGATGTCGCTGTTAAGGATCAAATTCGGTGAAGTGATGATAATTTGGTAAAATATGAACTAATATACAGACAATAATTTAGTCATTGTACAGCAGATCAAAATCAAAATTCGCGCAAACTCAATTAAAGTACGAATTTCAAAAAAAATATTTTATGTATTTGCACCGCGAAGTGATAATAAAAATTTTAAATGAGAACAGTATGTTGTGAACATGTAGCGAAATTTTATTTAATGGAATATGATTCCATCCCTCGTAAAAATCGAATTATTAAAAAAAAATCCTTATACCTCAAGTTTGTTGCATGTTACTACTTCACAGAATATTGATAGTTTGATTGCTGAATTTATATTTCAAAAATTTAATTTTTATGATGTCTTTTAATTTTTATCAAAACGACTTCGAGACTTCCTTCAGGATTTTTCGCTATTCCTCATAGTTTAAAGTTTAGCCATCCACGCCCCGTTGGAAATAATAATTGTTTATTACTGCAAGGAATCATTTAGAAGTACTCCCATCTCTCAGCATTAGATCCGAACCCGGTGTTTAGCCTCCAATGAAACACCGATATTTATTATTATATAAAACATAAAATATAAAACATAAATAAATTATTGAGTAAACGACACTACTTGAAATATTATAACATGATTCAGATTTAGTTTCATAGACTTATTGCATGGACTGAGCTTTCTATAGTCAAATAAGCGGATAAATCAGTCCATGCTCTATGTCTTGTTTTACTTTTTTTTCATGTTCGATTATGATGCGAGTATCGATTAGGCTGAATGAACGTTTTTAATCGTTTTGTGAACATTGGGTTTACGGTCAGCACTAAAAAGAGTCATGTTGCAACATAGTTTTTGCTAATTTTTATCCAGACTTTGATCGTTATTATTTATGAAATTATGTATGAACACTAGCAAATCTAATAATGTATATAGTAAGTTATTTTATTTGTTTTCGCTGCGTAACCATTATTATCATGTGATAAGCTTGTTTATGTACATATTTTTCTGCACGTCTAAATTACCTAGTTTTTGGAACGGTGTAGCATTTTGTATGTTTCACACATTTTACAACAGAATGAGGCAGTTTTATTGACCTCAACATGTTCTTAGAGATATTGCTCACAAACTTATCGCATGAAATAGCTGTAGTAACATATTTTTGATTAAAAATTGGATGCTGAAAGTTGACAAAAAATCTTGTGTAATAGCTCAAATTTCGAATCACCCGGTCGACTCAGCTGATGTGTCATGTGTCAAAATGTTGTCGTGCAGAGTGGTTAATTTGTTAAACAAGCCGCGGCATTGCCGCTCGCTCTGCTCAAAGGACCGCCGACTTTGACCACAGTTGTGCTTAATACGCGGGGCGGCTGGGGTGCTGGGTTTCTATTTAGAATGTAAGAAATGTGTCGTAAGCCTCGATTATAATGATTAGACGTGTAATTTAAGATATAAAATCACAATTAAAAACTACATACCTACGTGATCCTTTATTTGACGTTCATTTCTTAATCGAAGATTGTTTGTTATTTATAATCAATAGTCATTCTATCTTCGCTATAAATGAGTTCGGCACCTGCGTCTGATGAGTGTCAATAAAATATGAGCCTCAATAAAACAATCACATAATAATTAAATCCCAGCCAGTTGATGACGAAAAAGATTCGCAAATTATAAATATTACGTGGAATAATGAGTAGTGGTCTCGTGGAGGAAATTAAATATATTATGAACACAAGAGAGGCGCATGGCGGGCGCGGTATTAATTATGATATTAAGTGGAGTTCGCTAATAGGATATCAGTCCGTGTTTATGAGATGGCGTGACGTCACGCGATGCTGTACTTATTAGTCTCATAGAATAGAGATTGTCGGCTCGCGCTTATTGTGTGAACGTTAATAGATCCGTCAAAACATTATAATATTAATAAAATCTCATTGATACATTGACCGTAATTCCTTTTCGTGTTAGCTGTCTGTCTATAGTTCCCGTCACGAGAACCAAATTTCAATCAACTCAAAATCACATACGTTTAATACGAAAGTCACGAGCAACTTCATTTGGTCGGTTTATATTTTAGCTATTAAAGGGCTGTCGTCTGTTTTGTGGTATCGGAACTCATTGACTATTTCGTCCACCATTTCGCAGTAAGTGTAGAAGCTTTCTGTCAATACTGATAGTATAGTTCGACAATGAAATTCATAAAAAAACATTGCGAATCCCTAAAAGGAGCTTACAAAAATACTAACTATTATAATTAGCTTTTTTGTTTACCATAGAATTATTTAGTCACTCCAAAATTATGTGGTAATGTACCTTACCTACTCGACTCCTTAAGTACTGAAACCCATACCTCTTTAATTATTAAACACCTCAAAATGCCGTACAATTAAGATAAACATTTCACCTTTTTCAGTCGTGTGGAAAACCAATGTTATATACGTATTTACGTAAAAAGGATTTGTTCGCCATCCATTTGAGTGACGCGCGTAATCTCAACATCTCAGAAATGGAAGTCAAACGAGCGTAATGATAATGACACAAATAAACAATATTGTGATGTTCGATTTGTGTCGGTAACGTGACACTACGCAAAATCTGGTTCATTTGAAACCGCTATAATGTTCGAAACAGTTAATTGAAACAATAATAGCGAACAGTCAGCAACACAGTAATTACTTCCCTTTGTGAACATCACGTTATCGACACATCTCTGTACGTACTTGTTACACTGATCTATTAATTATCACAGACACCATGTTCATAATCAATGATTAAATCTATTAATGTTAATAATGTTATTTAAACTGATCATGACAGTTATTGGAGGTACTCACGCATGGCACCAAAGACATTAAACTATATACGAGCAATAGACGGGACATCACGAAGAAATTTGTGATCCAAAACTTTTTACCAATAGGTAAAAAATCCCTCAGTTTAGTAGTCGCGTTGCTATGCAACGCTTAGATTGTGCTACTGATGCATGGCATCAACAATTTTGTATGACAATCTTCCCAATGCCCGCTCTATAGTTTCTTTTAAATCTCTTTGCATGGCACCCTCTTCATTATGAGTGGTTCGTATATTTGTCATATTGGCTCAATAAAGGTGAACATATTGCAGTACCCGGTCGTAAATAAAGCGAGAATTGTTAACGTAAATTGATTTCTAATTCACAGAGCCAGAGGTGGTAACACGAGTGTGCAACGTTTATGTCAAGCTAATTCTCTTTTCCTATATGGGTACATATTTGCTCAATGCTTTGCATTTATTTATTTTTACGTGGTATAAAACTGTACATTTTAACTGTACACTATTCTATTAGGCGAAGCCTGTGATGGTAGCTGTATTGTATGTGTATAAATAAAAATAAATTAAAAACGTAAAGAAAAAACCAAACAAAAGTGTATTTACGATTAAAATCAGCGTATCTATTTTACGTTTACGTCACTCAATCGTGGTAGCACCTCAGACGACAGTCTGATTAGTATTTAGTATACTCTAACCTAGCGACGAACATGGACGTCCCAGTGTCTCGTTTGCACGCATGGTCTTTAGCGCGGAGGAGACCTTTGTTAAGTCTGTTATTAATAAAATCATGTTTGTGTTGATCCCTTTTTGGGTGCGGGCTACTGGACGCAGGAAAATGAGATCATTTCTTGTGCTCGGCATCATTAATTTGTTGGCTTTATCTTTTTGCTGCTCTCTGTCCTGTATAAAGTTTGTACATGGGATAGAAAAGAAATCCCTTTATTTAAACACAGACTTGGTGCTTCACATCAAAATATGAAATTAATATAGGTTCAGCATTGTTTATTTCTAAAGTTCTAAAACTTATTGCGGTTAAATATCTCATCAACATTCTTGAATGTTGAGTCTCAAGTTTTCATAATCAAAACTTTGCTTCTGAATTTTTGATTGAGAATTATAAGTTTGTTGATTCAGAATTGTTTGTGATTTTACAGAACAATTATTAATTAGAAAGTCATCATCTTTACCAAATTAAATTATGCTTTATTCATCGTTACTGTTGAACTGGTAAAGTACTTGAGACATCTTAGATTATAAAATCTGATAACATCTTACCGTAATTTTTTTTTATTAAAGATTCCTTTATTGTTATAAAATAATGTAGATAAAGAAATTAAATCTAAGTACCAAAAGTATCTAATTGTAGTACGACCGCAAAGAGATCTCTCAGATAACGCAACTTCAAGAAACTCTTTCACTCCTAGTACAGCGAGGAGAGTTCTACGAGTACATCCGAACTCACTCATCAGAGCTTAATGTGAATTCCCTCAGAGCAGGAATTAGATAACGACTAGAAATACGAAATGCTGCACTGGTTTGTAATACATGCATTATAAACGTGGTCACACCTACAGAATGGAGCAACACAATGTAAAGATATCTCTGAAGTAGTCATATTTGACAAGGTTATTTAGGGAGTTATAGCACAAAAAACAAACCCAAATAATAGCAGAATGGGTTTTTCTACATTATTCCCAAAAATACATTACTAAAACAGTTATTTCACTCCATACCTTACTACCTACTACAATATTTGGCAGAAAGCCAAATATTCTTATGCATTTTTTGCTGGGTCCTTCTTACGTAGGTATTCTATTGTCTGCTTCATACCCGAGGTAGCTTACTTCCCTCCTCCTCGCGCACTCAGTAAAGTTCCTGGTGCCTCACAACACCGGTGTACATCGGTTATCGACAAAGCGTTCCAACTCGTCTTTACGAACAACTTGGAACCCAATCGGTGCATATAATGGCTTCGTCTAAGTTCGGCATTGTTCGGAACTATTCGATTGCATATCAGCCGCTACAAGTGAGTCGGAAGAGCGGGGATCGAGAGCCCGTGTGCACTGTACCGATGTACTCCAATATATTAGTGTATAGTTTATGAGGGTTACAACACGAGTGTGCCCCGTTTCTATTCGAGTAGGGAAAGGAACTTTAATAACGGTATTCATGGCATTTCTAACTGCATACAGGATTCCTAGCAGTACGGTAGCGAAGCAACAAGCGGCTTACATTTATTGGTACATTATAAATAAATGTGCTTTTAAACTTAATAAAATCGGAGATACATACGCTGTGCACTAGGGTCCTCGTACCGGTAAGATACGATCAATCTAAACAACACTGTATCACTTCTACTATCACATTTCTTGAATATTCTCATCAGTTCTCTTTTGTAACTCATTCCAACTTAGTCTACCGTATATTGTCGCTTCTCCTCAATTCGTCATCAGATGAAATGGTTGTCATTATGACGTATTGTCAATATGACGCTATTTCCCCGAAGGATGCTCGGGGATGCTCGGGACTGTCAATTTGTCTTATCTTTATAGATTTTGTGTAGGTATAAGTTTCATGTTGTAACTAGCTACCTATTGGTTCCATACATTTACTGAACTACTATTAAAGAGATAGGCATATTGTTTCGGTTTAGTAATCAAACAGCTTTTTGGAATCTACTTGTATAAATCTGAACACGGTTGAAGTGAGAAATACACAAGAATTCAAAGGATTCTGAAACAACTCCGACAAACGTTTCTCCGCTTAAGGATTCGCTGACACAACGATTCATTCCTGTACGGTTCGACGACAGAACCTTTCCTCGACGAACGTTTCGCCGACAGAACGATTAAGTCATGAGTATTGTGTTTCATGAAGTATTGTATAAATGAAGCCCTTAATTTCTGTGTTCAGGGTTTAAAGGAACCTAACTAACCGAACCTCGGGGTGCCCCTGATGTCGGATTTAGTTACTAGTATTATAATGTCAAACCATGTCTTTGTCGACGAATCGTTCTGCGGTGAAACCGTCCAGGAATGAATCGTTGTATCGGCGAATCGTTAAGCGGAAAAACGTTTGTCGGAGTTATGTTTCAGAGTGTGACTATACAAACACAAGTTCCGAACGGAAATCGAATCCGTCACCTCAAACACTCCAAGTGACCGAAAAAAAATAAGCAAGTATTCCGAGCGATCTAAAAATAAATCGCGTATACAGTAACTGGTATTATTTATTCAAAGTTTCTCTATATTACTAGCCTTGGGGCGGGAAACCTTAACATTTACCAACAAAAAGAACTGGGGCAGTAAAAGCTAATAAAAGTCGTAGGTACCGCGAAGTTTCACGTCCCACATACAAACGTACATGTTACTGGAGACACGCTGTATTTGTGCGACACTTAATATACACCTTACAAGAGATGGGGAGTGTCGCCGGAAAAATATATAGCGGCGGTACTTTGTGGGACAACAATATACAGAAGAACCGCTTTTTAGTAAGTACCACTACTAAATATTTGACATTCATGAACTATTTGTTAGTTATCAACATTTAATTTTTTTTTTTTTATGATATGACTATACGGACCCTGTGGAAACTCGAACAAACTTCCGTGCGTTCTAGCGTTTTTGCCATACCTATTATTGGAATCAAATAATATAGCAGCTCACAATTTAAGACCCATTAATATTGGTAGTCATTTTTACCCGTGGTACTAGGCAACTGGGCTTCTCCCAGTTGTAATGTCCCTTTGTACAGTCGGCCAAGAAAGTGGTGTACCACCCTAAGGTTGAATATCGCTTGCAGATTCATAGGTGATAAAGATTAGTTTCGCTTGCAGATCGATCTGACAACTTCTATTGCTGTCTTTATCTGATTATTGATAACGACTATTACTGTTTGTAACGTGACAGCTGTTCTTAGTTTGAACTTGATGGAACCAATGACGTCGTAAAATCAACGGCGGGGGGCTGTAGATTTTGATGACAAAATTGTATCTACAAATTCAGAATTGTATTCAACAGGTTACATAAAATTGTAAAGGCACAAGGCGAATCCACAAACCTACAATTTCTGTAAACTTGTAATTACAATATCAATAAAAAACAAGCTAAAAATAGATTTATCCTTTTATTAAATTTCTACAATCAATTTTAAAATACTTATAACAAACAAAAACATAGCATATATACCTAGTAATATTTAGAAGATATTGAAAATTTTTAAAAATTAGAAACGGGTGTAACCGTCGTTGGCCTCTATAACCTCTAAAAGACGAGACCTCATTGAACCAACAAGCCGTGAGCAAATATCGGTTCCCCGCATTTCCTCCCAAATATAATTACAGTGACTAATAAGAGCTTGTTTGGTTCTTTCATTTTGATGCGACCATCGTTGGACCATAAGGCCCCAAAGATTTTCTATCGGGTTGAGGTCCGGCGATCTTGAGGGCCACTGAATTACCCTTACGTCAGTGTGTGAACGAAACCAGGCTCTTACGATCCTCGCATTATGAATTGAACAATTATCTTGAACAAAATCAAATTGTGGCACTTCGTTCTCCGGGTAAACATTACGGACTGTCGGTAGCATTGCATTCTGAAGCACGTCGATATAATTTACAGCCGTCGCTCGAGGAGGTAGAGAACACAATTCTCCTACACCATCCGCACTCATCCAGCCCCAAATATTTACGGAAATTCGACCTGATTCTCTATTTGGAATGGGGATTGTCTTAATTTTTCAAACATTCGATTTTATTTTATTTTCTGCAAATTTAGAGCATTTTGAGAAACTAATTTGAATATTTTTATGATTGGCTCAATAGTTTTTTTATTTTTAATATTTTAATTTTTGAGGTAGCTGACGTCACCATTGACCAAAAAGTTGTGCCGTTGCCTCACCAGTGAATAATTTAAAAAACTGCCTGACAACACAACGTCACTTTCTCCTGATAGTAGACGTCAGTTAACATCCTTAGTCGGGGAGCCCAGGGAGGGAATTTTAATGTGACTCCAGCGCATCAGATTATCATAAAGGAGAAATCTTGCACCCTTTAATGTACCTGTACCAAGTATCAACCCTTCATATGGTCCCCACCATTGGTTGTGTGGGAGAACCCGCCAGATTAGTAAAAAAAAATCGATCCACAGAAATACTTGAGCGAGTCAGATTACGAAAAGGTAGATTAATTACGTTCAAAAAATTGTATATGATTTTGATTATGTACATTGAAGATGGCGGACATTAAATCACGACCGATACTTGCAAACTAACAGGTACTTCACCTTTTCTCCGCGAGTCTACCGACATCGCCCCATGGAAAACGTCAGATTATTTTAGTGAGTATGATTTTTACAGTGTTAGTTTCAATTAAAAAAAAATGGAACGCGCTCGAGTATTTCAAGATTACGTTTTTTTTACCAATAGAAATATGAATTAATACTTTGTGCCACATCCAAATCGTCAGACATTTTAATACGACACTTTTTAAGGTCTACTTTACATACACTTTGAATATCTGACGCGCTTGATTAACTTTTTTTTTGGATTTTCAACCGCTTGCCACGGACAGCCCCCTCAAGTTAATCGTCCGATTAATATGTATTGGTTATCAGAAATAGAAAAGCGCGTTTACACTGTAAATAGCTGACGCGCTCGAGTACTTCTGTACAACTGTTTTTTTTACAGTTTTAAAACTGTTTACACGCCCTCCCCCCCACTAAAATAGAAAACTTGTCAGAAACTTTTTTCTTTTTAGAACATATTCTTTCAAATCCAATAGGTCGCCATGATGCTCGAGTAACTGCAAATTAGAATCCTCGCCTCCCCTACTATAAAAATACAATAAATTTTTGAAATCGGTTTTATTTTTGTTTTTTAAAACGGAAAGTCGTCGACGAGGTGACATTATTGTTCGTTTTCCTTAGCAATACTTTAGCATTAACTTAATGAATATACAAAGGTATCTAAAGCTTTGATATCTTACTTACATCAAAATGATCTTCGCAACAGTAGGTACATTTTATAAACCTTGCAATATTACACGCCTACATCACGGCATCACTTTTCTCGCAAATCTTAAAAAGAGATTATGAGGCATGTTGCAGAAATAATCATAAAATATATAAAAAACTAAACATATTATTTGTTTACATTTTTGACATTTTTAATTTGACACTTGACAGATTGTTGAAAGTATTTGCCACTTACTTTTTATTGTCTGAGGCAACGATACAAAACGGTACAGCCAATAATAACGTCACTTGAAGGGCAAGGAAGGTCAAGCGTATTTTATCAAAAATATCAATCAAATATGAACATTTTTCATTTTTGATTGGTTACTCATGATTAGTAACGCTATTCCTAGAAATGGTTTTTCAATTACAACATATTGAAAAAAATGAACAATGCCCATTACATGATCATTTTTATACCGTGTTGAATTATATCGCCAAAGGTGAAGACGTCCATGCTGACTGGATTTAAACGTTTTTTCATCACAAAACACTGTATTAGACCAATCAAACTCTAAGTGCTCTCTGGCGAAGTTCAGACGAGCAAGTCTGTGAGCATCCGTCAAATATATTTTCTTGGCGTAATGCCTGTGGTGCAACCCCATGTAATGTAGATGATTCCTTATTGTTTGGGCACTCACATCGAACATCTCCGCAAAATGTTTTGTGGGCTTAAAACCATTGATTTCATATTCCCGTCTCATGAATTCTCTATCGTTATTGGAGAGTGCAGGCCGGCGACCACTTCTTCTGTGATCCAAAAAACTTCCCTCCTCTCCTTCACGACGAATCCAAAAGCGGACAGAACGCCTCGATATATTCAAATTCCGGGATATCGCACTGATACTGCTTCCCTCATTAAATTGGGCAATTATTTGTGCTCTTTCGGCAATGGTCAAGTTGGCAGGCATTGAGATGATTTTATATGCAGTTGATTGAAAAATAACACGGAAAATATATCGATTTTTTGCATATATTTGACAAAATGTCAATTGTCAGTTTTCTTTTTCAAATGGAATTCGGTTGTCTATTTAAATAGTTTTTATTACTTTTGTTTGGAAACATTTCAATTGCTTTGTAGAAACTAATGTCCTTTTCATTTATACTAAAGGTTAAAATGTCATGTACTTATATGTGACATATGACGTATGAATACTAAATACATAGGTTTACGTCATGATAATGTTGTCTCTTTCAGTAATATCTTTTTATAACGAACCTTGGTGTAATTTTCGATGACCGGGAAACTAAATCAAAACTGGTACACCACTTTCTTGGCTGACCGTACCTATTTGCATTGTTTTGTTCTGTCTCCTACTTGCATGGAGGGAAGTGGAAACAATTTTTTTCCTACTCCTCCACTATTCTTTTCTGATTAATTTCGTTCAGGATCCAAGACAGGTAAAATCATTCTCCGGGACACGTCGAGCTTCATTGTCTCGGCGCTTTTCTGGTGGTTGCCACTGTTGATGCAACGTGGTTGCAGTGGTTTGGGAATAGTGTGGTGGTTTTGTCCCAATTAAAAAAAAAATTATGAAAGTATGGACTCGAATGTCAATCTCATGCCATAATATACGAGTAAGTCAAAATTTACTAAGATGGGTGTTTCTTTCTCTTCATAACAGCTGCACAGGTCAATCTTCAAGGTTGAGCCGCGCTTGTCTAGGTCGGTAGGTGGATGGGTGATCAACATTACATATATCGAGTTTCCAGTCAGTAGCCCGAAGTTTAATGCAATGGCTTAATAATACAATTTTTACAAACTAGATGAGGTCGGTGTTTTGTACCTGACAACTCTTGTAAGAAAGTGACGTAACAAAATCAGAGGTCAGTCAGTCCATGCTTTATTTTGTCAAGTCGTAACAGATTTAACTGGAACCCGACCCCAACATAGTTGGGAAATGGCTAAACCGAAGTTGAGGGCTGGGATATGTGGCACTAAAGATTGCCTTTGCGGGTTGGGAGGGGGTTAGAGTTACAATCACCGTGGGCAAGACCGATGGTTCTGAAAAGAGAATATAATCACTTTTCTTGACCATAAATTGAAATTGGTCGACCTTCTGTAGTTCCTTTTGTAGCGTGTGCGGTATTTGTCAGTCGGTATGTAGCTCGTGAAATATGAGGAGAGTCCCGCGCCGCGATGAGACCCCGGCCTTAGGCAGCTGTGCGGGACGCGAGCGGGACGCGCCGGGCACGGGCGGCGGGATTTAAGAGCGAATTGAGAATTGTAGTACTAAACGGTGAAAGCTACCTTATTTGACTACATTAAAAAGTAACCTATATCGATAGCATAAATCAGATATTCGTATAATCGATCTTAATCTGCTTATTCCAATAAAAAACATCCGCAATATTCCAGAACGTTCAGTAAAACATTTAGCTACTTTACAAAGATTCGTTGCGAAAGGGTTATTCTAATTCGAGACATAAGTATAATAAAGTTGGACGTTAAATCTCTTTCGCGAGTAAAGCCGGCTGATCCGCGAGGTTCAGGTTTAAGTAAACACGTTTCAATCGCCAACTTTGTTGAGGGACCCTTGCTTCTGCTGGAAATTGTTACAAAACAGTTATACCTGTACATGTATTTAATACTGCTAGCGGTTAATTACCTACTAATATTTAATGGTTTGGTTTTGTGTAAGTACTTGTTGTTGAAGAAACATTACTAAGTATTGAAATTGTAGTGTGACCTGTGTGACTGAATGTAATTTAAGATTTGAGCTGTAAATAGATTAGCTGGAGGTATATTTAATACACTGTTTAACAAAACTTTTTCAAAAAAAAATGTAACCGCCTTCAAAAACAACCACAAAAATGGTAAAATAACCTACAAAACTTTTCTTTCGGAAGTCGGTGACTTTTTTTTTTAGTTTCACTGTGTTTTTTGCCACCGACTTCCGAAAGAAAAGTTTTGTAGGTTATTTTACCATTTTTTGTGGTTGTTTTTGAAGGCGGTTACATTTTTTTTTGAAAAAGTTTTTATTTTACTCTTTTTAGTTAAAATATTTAACCAAAATTCTTGTCAAATACATCATTTTCTTACGTAATTATGCAAGAAATCCGTAGCACCGGTAATAACATCGCTAACATTTCTTTCATTCCTTCCCTATCTCAAAAAATAATGAACCGATTTTGATGAAACTTGCAGTATTCCTTAAGTTGAACGATACCTAGTACAACATAAAAAGAATTACTTAAATCGGACTTGTAGTTCCGGAGATATGCGAACACAAACATAACTTACTAAATCAGTCGATGCCGACTCCTTACTAGAGGAGTTGTACCTTTCATCATCATCTCATCCACCTGAGATGATGATTATCAGATGCAAATATTTGAACAGCTTTAGAAAATATTATATGAAAATGGTACTATGTGCCTATAAAATTTGAAGGTTGCCCTCGATTTCCCCGGGATCCCATCATCAGATCCCGACCTGATGATCATGGGACCAATTGGAAAGTATACTCTTTCAAACAAAAGAAAAATTTTCCAAATCGGTCCAGGCGTCTTCGAGAAATCGGGGAACATACATAAAAAAAAAAGATTCCGACGAATTGAGAACCTCCTCCTTTTTTTTAAGTCGGTTAAAAATAAGCACCAACAACGAGGTCCTCCTAATGATGACTTATCGCTGATACTATTCGCAACGTGCATGCAACTAACGAATACAACGATGTCATTGCAATTCTTCACAGTTTCAATCGCTGCTATTGGCTTTGTTGTGGAATATCGAATATTAGTCGGATCGAAAAAACATGTGAGTGCGCTCTCGAGTAGAATACGTCGGGAGTTCAGAGTGCAATGCAGCGCAATATGATGGATAATAGAGGATGCCGGGAGGGCCGGCGCTTCATACGTGAGCCACAGACGTGGACTGAGAGAGATGACCGACATACGATAGACTTCACACCTCTTAACCACGAATTATACGACCGAGCCTCGTACTATCGTTTGAAGTTGATTGGTTCTTCAATAACGATTTACAAAAAGTAACAAGTGGGGCATTGTTTGTCTGGAGTGTTCTAAATAGAAAACCTTATAAAATATTGTAATATGGCGACCCGCCCCAACCTCGCTTAGGACCAACTTTAGTCCTTTATAATAATTGTTCTTATGATGTATATTTTACGATAACTCCTAAGACATTTATTCTATTTCAACTTAAATCTTCGTTATGAATCATTTTCCCTATTGTTGATAACCTCATTTGATTTGTATACCAGCTTATAAGGTCATCGTAACAGAAAAACAAACATTCACAGGGGGACTTTATTTTATAATACGTAGCGATTTAAATTTTAAATTAAATGTTGAAATACAGTAATAAGCAAACCACCTCAAATAAACAACCTGTTGTAAAATAAACCCACTTACTTCATTACTACGACTGCAAATTATCAATAGCATTTCTTACAATGAACAATAAAGTCTTAAACTCCATTGTGTGTTTAAGTACCTCGGAGAGAGGTACACTGGCAGTCCATCTAATGTAAGGTGGCACTGGCACGCCAGCCACGCTACTGCCAGCGCTCGCTGGCGTGCCAACTGTCTGGCAACGTCATCAACTAATGGCATTAGCCTCTGCGTGCCCCACGGAGCAAGTTTCCGCTCGCTTCTTGTGAGGATGAGGAATTCAATTTCTGAAGCTACTTTTAGTCGCAACGGTTTTTGTTGGTACGTATTAGTCATGAGCTGAACTTCAGTTCTGAACTTTGTTTGGACTTTACAGTACCGTTATTCACTTTTTATTTATTACTAGCTGTGCCCGCGACTTCGTTCTCGTAGATGTCGAAAATCCACAATGTATTTTTATTTAAAACAAAGATTTTTTTCTAAAATGAAAGTACCCTAAGTTACTCCATATTATATCAGCTACCTGCCAATAGAAGTCCCGACAAAATCGGTACAGCCATTTCAGAGATTAGCCATTACAAACCGAAAGACAGAAAAAATTGTAAAAAAAATATTTTGTTGTATGTACGAGTACCTACCGTATATATTTATATGTCGCAGGTTTTTCATCAAATTAGGTTTTAGATCAAAAACCTAGATTTTTGATCAAACAACGGATGCTGTTAAAATAACAACATGATTTTATCATTTCCCTAGACAAACCTAGTGTTACAGTTTTGATCAAATCCCAATGACAAAAATTTCAGAAAATGTCGACGGAGCACCGCTTCACGGTGCTCCTACTTCTGGGTGGTTTAAAAAAAAATAACCACGAAGGGGATGCCGGGGTCTTCTAACCTAACCTGTCCGAGTCGGGGTGCCCCGTGTGTACGAAACGGGGACTGACAAATAAAAAATGTCATATGAACGATTGGGGGCACCCCGATTGTTTGATATATTGATTGATCAAAAACCTAATTTGATGAAAAACCTACGACATATATATTCGTATGCATGTAGTAAACAACGGTTATTTCAATATTACAAACAGACACTCCAGTTTTATTTATATATATAGATAGGAATTTGAATCTGCCAAATAAACATTTATTTTTAGAGTGAATGTCGTCCTCGTCGCTTTATTCTTTCTGACAAAATTTTACAGTAAAGAAGAAGAATTGGTTCAGATGGTTGACTGAGAAATATCTTTCGAAGCAAATATAACATTCAACAATAAAATATTGTAGTCCAGTACTCTCAGCATTAAAGCTATTGTCAAACAGACAGGTAGGCGTGGCGAACGCGAAGCGAGGCGTTTTTGTTTGTAATGTATGGAATTGTTTGAAGCCAGTCACATAGACTAATAGGATCGCTTTCGCTTTTCTATGTGACTGGATTCAAACAATTCCATACATTACAAATAAAAACGCTTCGGATCGCATTCGCTTCGCCTGTCTGTTTGATAATAGCATAACTCAAGAAGGTACACAAAATCTTTTTTTTTTTTGTTCTTTCTGGAAGGTGAGTGGTTTTATATAAATAATAAGACTGGTTTGCAGCTCCTTTGTTTTAGTTAGCAACATGTAACATTTAACTGTGGTTCTCACCGCAGTAACTTTACATTCCCTGAGATAAAAACATTCTTCAAACAAACTTCAAAACAAGTTTCTCGCAGCCAGCGGGAATTACCTCACCTTGTTATCTCATTGTAAAAACTGCAGCGAAACCGACTGCGATACAAGTTGCAAGCTTCTGATTAAACTTATTCCGACTGGTACATTTCTCATTCTGAGTTGAGATAGTTTTTGCTCGGCGGCTCCGTCAAACTCCGGCGGGAGTTCAATGCAAGATACGTGTCCGTAATTTAGTGTGAAATTGTGTTACACGTGTATCCATTGCGGACCACTCGGCGACTTGTCCCGCGCGCCCTAATCTAATATCCACTGCAGCGAGCGAACGTGGACACCGCGAGCCGAACGTGCGGGGCGTGCGGGCCCGGGCGTCGCACGCCAACCCATGTGTATTCATTGCACTTGCGTGACACGATCACACGACTGTACCACACTCACGCGACGTATTTTATTACTGCCACGCGTAACATTGCGTGCCTTGTCAACACTCGCACGTAATGTTGTGAGTCCGCCGAGTAATGAAGAGTGTGGCTCATTGTGGTTAGTACTGTCGTGCGGAAATGTTTTCGAACAGAAATGGTTGCAAACGCGACTGTTTGCTAGCCACACTCGAATTTAAATTACATATAATGGAGTTATCTTTCACTTTAACGGGCAAAAGTCCAAGAACATTAACTATTTTGCTTTAAATTACGAACATAACAATTTGGAAGCGAAAACTTTTCTTTTGCAAAGTTCGCTGGAACAAACATTTTTTTTCCAGTAGTTCGTAGTTAACGAACATTTTATTTTTGTTACATCCGCATTTGTCATAAAGCTTAATATTTTTTTAACAGTCTGTAGCTGAGACAATGTCCGTAGTATTAAATAATATAATTGATTAAATGTAGCGCGTGCAGTATATTTAATTACTCGTTGTCCGCCGGCGGCCGGCGTCACCCGCGCTGTCACTCGGTCACGCACGTCCGTGTGACGTCACGTCAGTCCATCACTCTTCGGTGCAGTGACAGTGTAGTTCACAGCGGTGCACGTTATAAGTTTATGACATCACTTTAATAATTATTGCACAACAGTAATGGATTAATTATTTCAAGTTAAAACTGCAATATTTATGTGCTTCCGATGTTGTGTTGCTGTTTCGTAGCTGGGCTGTGTTTTCAGTTTGTTGGGTATTTAATATGACGGCGCGCGATAATTTAGTTGATTTATTGTAACATTATTTTTACTCTGTGGTGTAAGAATTATTTCTTTATTGGTACTTTTAATTTAGAGCGGGTAACACCGAATGGAGTTGTAAGTGTCATGGCGGTGGTGACGCGTACTTTTGAGGCGACCGTTAGCCGAGCTACATGCACAAACCCATTGGCTCTAAAGTTTAATTAGTTTCTCTCCGTTATTAATTAATCAGTAATTATTATTGTAATCATTAGTTATTTTGGTGTAGTTTTGTTGAAATATTAAAAGTTAAAATAAGTGAGATATTTTGTGAATATTATTTTTCAACTACCTGCAACTACACGCCCATAATGGAGGACCAACTGATGACGGAAAAATAGCGACACGTGGTGTCTCAGCCGCTCGAACTTCCGTCATCAGAAGTGGGATTCATGGATCGTCGCAGGAACAGTTCACAGGTCAGAATATTGATTCGTTTTCAAGTGCTAGTAAAAATAACCGTTGGAAATTGTTATTTGAAATGCAACAAAGCCAAATGAGATAATTGATTCGCGTGGTTAAAAAACCTAGTTCAGAAGATTTTATGCTAGCACTACCTGAATTTAATCCCGAGTCTCAAGATAGTGATGCGAGCATAGTGCAATACCGTCGATTTATGCTTGCAAGAAAAACGAATTTCTAGCAGTAGGCTGATTATTACAACGAGTAAAGCCCTCAAGGGCTCGGCAGCTTCATGGCTAGCTCACAACACTTTTCCTGGAATAGCTTGGGCTCAATTAAGTTTATTATTTAACGAAAATTAATAAAAATGAATTAGCGTTGAAACTCTTGCTGCAATATATTATGCAGGCTGTTTAGTGAAAGTCCTGAGGAAGGAGAATGCTTGTCAAACCGAGCTTTCTGAGCACTTTACTTAGTCAGTGGAACAACTATTCAACTGAAAACAAAGCAATCGCTGTAACTATGGCGCATGCAGCAAAAATAGAGCCACGGCTTTAACGGTTGGCTTTTACTGAGGGAATTTATACTTAGTTAAACTACTACAAGAACTGATGGCTTTTACGTAGGTACCGAAATAGAGGACCTCCAATGCAGGACAAATTGAATGCACCTGCCGACGTTCAAGAAACCAAAGTTTGACCAATCAAAAAGATGCTACAGCTGTGGAAAATCGGGTCATGTGGCAAATTAATGCTTTACTATACTTGTTCTCGCGATCCTTCTGCTAACCCTCAATCTTAGTTTTCAGGAAATAATGGATCGCAACCAGCCAAAGATAATGTCTCAAGGAAGCTGAGAGACCTGCTTCGTCTGTGGCGAACCCGGTCACATCGCCACGCGCTGTCCAAAGAAGGAGACTGACTCCGGGAGCAGCCGAGTTGAGAAGCGAGTGTATATCTGCACCTTTAAGCCAGCTACAGAGCTACTCTCTACCGAATCCGGTGAGTCGTTTTCATTTTGTTTTGATTCCGGTGCTGTGTGCTCTTTGATCCGGGAAAGTTTAGCTAGTAGTTTCCCTGATAAATGACAGCAAAATACTGTTACGTTTTTAGGCATAGCCCAATCTAGTTTACAATGCAATTTTAAAATACTGTCCACAGTTATGATACAGAGTTACTCGTTACAGTTATTATTTCATGTCTTACCTGAGTATTGTATTTCCACTGCTGTTATGATAGGATAGGACTTACTAGCATTGAAATTTGCAGTTGAAATTTCTGAAACATCTTTGTTGCTTATTGAATAACATTAAAATAGGTGCTATTTGTGATGTAGGCTCTAAAGTAAAAACTTTGATAGTGTGAATAGTGATATTCCCGATGGAAATAGAGAATAATTAACTTCTTTACTCGAAAATTACGAACATTTTTTTTGTAGAAGGCGCTCTTATAAGTAGGGTTAGTTACAGGAAAATTTGAAATAAGATTGATTGATCCCAAACGCACTGTAAAACGCCGTCCATACCGGCTTAGTTGTGATGAAAGATAAGTAGTGCGCTCTAAGATCAAAGAACTTCTAAATGCTGGTGTCATTCGTGAAATTTTCTCACTTTTTCTACTCCCTATCTTGCTGGTCAAAAAGAGAGACGAATCTAACTGTCTTTGGGTAGACTTCCGTGAGCTTAACAGCAACACAGTTCCCGATCGTTATCCATTGCCTTTAATATCTGATCAAAAGCAACCTTTGGTGGGAGCAAATTATTTCACATCTCTTGATATGGTTAGTGGTTTCCACCAAATTAAATAAAGCAAACCAAATAAAGGAAAAGTCAGTGGAACGTGCTGTTTTCGTGAGGACGAAACAAGTGGTAATTTGAATATTTGGCAATGCTTTTCTTCTAACGCCTGAACTCTTGGATACGCGATGTGCTCTGGTAGAGACTAGCTTAGAGACTATACAGTTGTGTCGATCTGGTCATTCTTTAGTAATGCGGTAATACAAACAGAGGTTTGTTTGTGGGGCTAAATGTTAGCTACAGGGCATGAATAAAACTCCAGCTTTTGTATGATTAGATTATTGGGTAATGATAATTGGATTTAATACTTGCTTGGTTTTTTGTTTAATCTGACGCTCATCTTTTGATCTGGAACTCAATACTTACGGCAATATTCGTAAAGAAATAACGAAAGGTCATTACGATAAGGTTTATTTTTGGTTTATTCATCCGCCCCATCGGTGTACCAACGTGCGATGAATAAAAGCTCTAGGAGTTTTGAAGGAGTCATTTGCTGTACTTATTATATTTAGATGGCGTCATAATCCCTTCCCGTAGAGTAGATAAGGGTATTGATCGCTACCGTTAGATCTTGAAAGCATTAACAGACGCTGGTTTCTCTTTCAACATAAAGAAATGTACTTTTCTCAAAACTGAAGTAGAGTTCTTAGGGTACCACGTAGCCGCTGGCAAAATACGATCAAATCCGCGAAATATTAGAGCACTGACAGTACTAGCACCTCCCCAAACGGGTACTCAACTACGTCAATTTATAGGCTTAGCTTCGTACTTTTGATAATTTGTACCATGTTTCTCTCAAAACACCTGCCCTCTTTATAGATTTACTTCATGTAAAGGCAAAATACAGTGGAAAACAGCTTTTGAAACAATAAGAAAAGAAATTATTGCGACACTTACCAACAAACCCGTTCTAACTCTATTTTCGACCCAAACCAGACGATAAAGTTGCATATGGACGACAGCGCTGAAGGTTATAGTGCCATATTTAAAGATCAACGGAAAATTACATGTTATCGAATTTTATAGTCGCCGAAATTCTAGCGCTGAGTCACGGTATCACTCATATGAGTTAGAGACGCTAGCAGTAGTGAATAGCATAAAACATTTTCGTCTTTACTTACAAGGACACAAGTTCACAGTAATTACTTATTGCAATGCAGCCAAGGCGTCTAAGTCTAAAGTAGACCTTACTCCTCGTGTCCACAGATAATGGGTGTTTCCTTCAATCTTTTGAATTTGACGTTGAATATCGTCATGGCAAAAAAAAGGGATAGGTAGACTACTTATCGCGAAACTCTCTACATAGAAAGTTAGGTTTGACAAAAACAAAGCCAAAGTGAATAAATTAAAAGTAGGAGATTATGTCCTATTAGAAAATCGTGAGCGCAATAAAACATAGTTAGAGCCAAAATATAAAGGCCTTATCAAGTGGCTGAGCTGCTTGATGTTGACAGATATTTGCTAAGGGTAGGTATTGAACTCAAACTTACATGATCGTATGCGACCTATGCCTGAGTGTTACGTTTTACCTTTACCTTTAAGGTTTATTGTTGGGCTGGAAACGCCAACTAACAGTGTAGAGTCAGAAGGGGCCGATGACGGCCATGGTGAGTGTGTAATTACATTTCCTTTCAATTGTATTTTTGATCAAAATCAAAGCACACATTAAAGTAGACCAGTTACAGGTTGACTTTGACTGTGCACCCGTGAGCCTGTGTGGCACCCGTGAGCCTGTGTGGCACCCGCGAGCCTGTGTGGCACCCGTGATAGACCGGAAGCCAGACCAAAATATCGTTAGTGATTTCTTCTCAAGCCATAATTAGTAGACTACATAAGGGAGTCGGATCATAAAGATTTGTGGAAGTCAGCTGCTGTTCCGTTGGTGGGATAAGCAGCAATAGCCGTTCAAACACGTAGAAAAAATAATATTTTTTTGTCATTTCCTCCCAACTGAAACCTGGTTTATATTGAAGATTACCTTATATCACGAAGAATAAAACCAATCAGCTGTCTGTAACATGGTGGAATACACGTCTGCTGGTCACTCGAACATGTAATTTTTTATATTATTTTCAGTGATTTCCTCCCGACTCAAATTTTACCTGATGAAAGTTTACATGAAGATATGGATAAAAGCAAACGTCAGCTGGCTGTATCTCGGTGGAAAGATCGTAAAATAAAATATGAAGAAACAAATATTTTATTAAATCTGAATAACTAAACGTAATTTATTTGCAATATCAAAACGGGCATAAGGGAAACTAGTGTCTGTCATAATGACACATAGAAGAAGCCATAAAAAAATATTATTTGGAAAAAAAACTTGTGTCATCCTTAATGTCTAATCTTGTCAAATCATTCTGCTGTCATAAGGTTTCAAATCAATATTAAATTATTTTGTTGTTGTATTTCGTTATTTTGTTCAAGTTATGGAACTGTTCTTACTGGAGTGAATAAGTAATTGACACCCTGATCAAGAAGGTCCGTTAACCGGTTCAACAGAATCAGAAGGATTCCCGCACGATCTTCAATGATGAGACAAGGCTCTCGCTTGGAGATTACGCGAAGAGCTTCTCGATCCGGCTTGCATTATGAAGAAATTCCTATCTTTGAGGTCCGAACTAGATATCCATTGATATATGTTTCATAACAACATGTTTATTTTGTATTTTTAATTGTTTTATATGTAATGTAAATGAAAAATGTAAATGACAATAACATCAAACAATGAATCAAGCAATGATTGGGGGTTTTCTTTATAGAAAAGCTTTTTATTTCTTATACTTTTCACTAATTGAGAAAATAAATCAATAGACCCATTTATACGTTTTTTCAAGAGTTCATTATGATCGTTTTGCATATTCGTGCAAAGAATGGGCAGAGAACCTTAGGCCCATCGCATACGGCGTATTCTAAATGCGCAGAAGACGCGCGTTTCAGGAACGCGCCTCTTCGGCGCCGTAGACGCTGATTTGTTATTGCGTTTGCATTGATGATACAAGCGCGCGTATAAAAAAGCGGAGTAGAGGCAGGGGCGGGGCCCTCACGCCACTACTGCACCGCCCGTGCCTAAACAACTGAAGAAGAGGAGTCTCTGATCTAAAAAACGCAGAATCTACGAGCGACTACAGCGCGTCTGTTTCGCTGTATCTGCGCGTATACGTGCAGTAGAGGCGCGATTCACGCCCTGAGTGCTTATGTTACAAGGTTGTGATTGAATCTCGTATACGCGCGTAATCTGCGCGGTTAAAGAACGCCGTGTGGCGTAGGGCCTATGTATACCACGTTTTTTAAACGCGCCGTCGACGCGCTTTTTGTAAAAGAGCAGTTTGTTGTCGCGACACAAAGCGTCAAACGCGCGTTTGCATTGCATCTGTATCACTACAAACGCGCGTCAACGGCGCGTTTAATAAACGTGATGTACATAGGCTATTTGGGCTAGTCCATACACGGCGGAACCGCGCTATTTCAGAATCGCCTGGAAATCGCGCGAGTCTTATATGTATGAGTTATTAAGTAATCGTTCAGACATAACCGCGCGGTTAGTCAACCGCCAGAAAATAGAATCGCGCTGCTCCCGCGCGTTTCTATTACTATGGAGTCTTTACTTTGCGTTCAGTTGCGTGGGCGGATACCGCGCGGTTAGCACATCACAGCTCGTGAGTTTGGCACGGTTCGTTTCGACACTGAACTGTTTATTGATGAAGTGGAGAAGAGAAATGCAATATGGGATATTCAGTGTGAGGATTACTCAAATAAAACTATTATAACCAAGCTTTTTTTTTTTACGTGGCAAAATCATAAAATGAGTCCTCCCACCCCGGGCAGGGCGGGAGGGACTGTCAGACTTCTACTGACTAAAATCCACGGTGTCCTTCAATAGCCCTTTATGTTCCGGGGTCACGGTAAGGAAATAATCCCGCGACCCCGGCAGGCCCTCTGAGAGGGGGGCCCCGTCATTATGCTGACGCTCTTTGAGGCGCGCGTGGGATACAACGCGCCGTCGACCCGGGCATGGTCCATGGTCGGGCAGCGAGTTGCCCTTTACTCGCTGCCCGCATGCCCGCGCCTACGGTGGCCGGAGATCGTCTTGCGACGTCCGTCGCCGTGGGCGTCCACCACCGCGGGTGGGGCGGAGGGAGGACACTGTCCTCTCTCGCGCGCGGCCCGCCTCCTCCTTCGCGAGCATTACTGCTTCGCAGAAGGAGGCGACCGCCTCCCACTCCGTCTCGCTCCGCAGCATGGCCGCAACCAATGCCGGGCGCGAGAGGTCTCCGCCTATCGCAGCCGTGAGAACACGTCGGTGCTCCGCCCAAGCTGGGCAGTCCTGCACCGTATGCTCCACCGTGTCCTCCGGGCGATCTTCGCAGTGGTGACACCCAGGCGTTTCCTCCTTCCGCATTAGACACAGGTACCTCCCGAAGCATCCGTGCCCGGTGAGGACCTGCGTCAGGCGGAAAGTAAGGACGCCATGACTTCTCTCCAGCCACTCCTCAAAGAGAGGTCTTACCGCCGCAATTGCGGCGTGCCCGTTCATAACCAAGCTTGGCAAGAGTTAGTGGAGATATTTGGAAATTGTGAAAATACGTTGGAAACTTGGTTGGTTACTTAATATTGGATGCACCCATTTGCATTGCATACCGCATTTTTCTTATCGTTTTTTTAAGGAGCAACAACCACAGTAAATCGATTTTTCGCTGACCTCCTTTTTCAAACGGACGTTATCCCTGTACGATAATCACATATAACCGCCGGAGTCTGATTGCATCACAATTTTGCGGTTTCGAACCGCGCGATTCATGAACGCGCGGTTTCCGCAAGTCTGTACTAGCCCTTAGTCTTGCTTGTACAATAATTTTCAAAGTATCAGCCGACGACCTTTCCACCGAGATACAGCCAGCTGACGTCTGTTTTTAGCCATATCTTCATGTAAACTTTCATCAGGCAAAATTTGGGTTGAGAGGAAATCACTGAAAATAAAATAAAAAATTACATGTTCGAGTGACCAGCTGACGTGTATTCCACCATGGTACCGTCGGCTGATTGGTTTTATTCTTCGTGATACAAGGTAATCTTCAATATAAACCAGGTTTCAATTGAGAGGAAATGACTGAAAAAAAATATTTTTTCTACGTGTTTGAACGGCGATTGCTGCTTATCCCACCAACGGAATCGCAGCTGACTTTCACGAATGTTCATGATACGACTCCCTCATGTAGTCTGCTAATTATCGCTTGAGAGGAAATTGGTCACGGACATCTGTTACGGGCTCCCGCTCTATGAGCCTGTGTGGCACCCATGAGCCTGTGTGGCACCTGTTAGTTGAAATGAAATGAAATGGTACACTTTCAGTTCTAGTAATGTTTTGGGTCTTAGTGACAATTAAGCTTCGATTTATTTCGAGTAGACGTGTCAAGATTTGATAATATTCTTGAAAATGTTATTGTGGTCAGAATGACCGAGTTTTGAATATGTGACCGACTGGTTGTTGTTGTTGTTTTGTTCACAGATATTGAAAAAAAAAATCTGGAGACTGTTGTAGCGGATAGGTTCTCATCCCCACTTTGGAGGTCATTTGTGAGAAGGAAAGTACACACGAGGACGTGTGACGATGCAGGACGGCCGTGACGGCGCGCGATAATTTAGTTGATTTATTGTAACTTTTCTTATAAGTTGTAATCGATTATTTTTACTCTGTGGTGTAAGAATTATTTCTTTATTGGTACTTTTAATTTAGAGCGGGTAACACCGAATGGAGTTGTAAGTGTCATGGCGGTGGTGACGCGTACTTTTGAGGCGACCGTCAGCCGAGCTACATGCACAAACCCATTGGCTCTAAAGTTTAATTATTTTCTCTCCGTTATTAATTAATCAGTAATTATTATTGTAATCATTAGTTATTTTGGTGAAGTTTTGTTGAAACATTAAAAGTTAAATTAAGTGAGATATTTTGTGAATATTATTTTTCAACTACCTGCAACTACACGCCCATAATGGAGGACCAACTGATGACGGAAAAACAGCGACACGTGGTGTCTCAGCCGCTCGAACTTCCGTCAAATAAGTATGACATTGATAGAGTTTACTAATATTTAGAATATAGTTAATTCTTTTATTTTTATTGGGCCATTTATGCTTAAATTCTTATACGTTTAAGTAATATCTGGTGCACCGTCACAGCCAAAGATCAGAACATTGTAAGCATCTAGGTCCTGCCATACACCGTCGGACCATATCTTTTTCGTACACACGAACTGCTTCAGCAGTTAGTTGATAACGACCGGTGGAGCAGTTAGCAATGGCAGCTTCAAACAGTTGAATTTGACTGCTTAAGCCCTCCTTGTATGGACGGCATAAGACAGCAGGTAAAGTATTTGACAAAGTAATCTATTAATCAACTTAATGCTTCAATGTAAACGAACCTAACCAACCACCAACTGTGCACCATAATTTTTCTCACACAAACTGAGACAATGGTCTCAAAGACACTTGCGAACTTCTCCGGACATACAGACAGATAGCGCGACACAATCCTCGTGGCATGCGAACAGATAGTGCGACGCAAACCTCGCGACAGCCGTGTCAAACACAAAGTCTGGGTACAGTCGCAGCCACCGCTAGCGGGTGTGCGCGCGACATTCATAGCGGGCGTCTTTGTGCAACTTATAACTGTCACCCCCCCCCCCCCCACGGGTGAGCGGCGCTTGTTTTTCGCACTCTGCTCCAGTTTGTTCATGATAACATGTTATTGGAGTTTCTGTTGGTTTTATAGGGCCAGTTTGACAGTAGTTTCGATAGACCTCAGTATTAATAGTGGTTGTCATGTTGGCACTCTTCTTACGTCTTACTGATATTTCCATGATTGTAGCCATAAGCTTATGTCAATTACACTATTCAATACCTTTTTACTGTGTACTGTGTTCTTATTATTTCAGTTTAGTGAGTATTGGTGTTATTAATATATTTTTACCCGACTGCGCCAGGAGGGTTATATGTTTTTCGAGGGTATGTATGTATGTATGTATGTATATTTCTTTGTGTTGCTCTGCAGCCTAAACGGCCTGGTGGATTTTAACTTGAGAGGTGTCGTTAGATTCGTCTTAAACGTGAGAGTGTCACTGGGTACATAAAACTGGCCAAGTGCGAGTCGAACTCGCGTGCAAAGGGTTCCGAACTAAAAATATTTTTTTAAAATCTCTCACATTCCATCAAGTGGGGTATCAAATTAAAGGATTTTAAAAATGGTTTACCAAAATATATACAACTTCATATGTTTCAATTTAATTTGGACTGATAAATGCTAACAAAAACTAAAAATAGTAAAATAAAATAAATATTAAAAAAAAAAAACAAAAAACCCGACTGCGTAAAAAAACTAAAAAGAAAGAAACAAGCCCAGTAGTTTAGAATTCACACTCACAGTCGGGGCCCCTTGGGAAGATTTGATTGGTATAATTTGAATGGGCCCCGACTGTGAGTGTGAATGAGTGAATTCTAAACTACTGGGCTTGTTTCTTTCTTTTTAGTTTTTTTACGCAGTCGGGTTTTTGCTTTTTTAAATATTTATTTTTAAAAAGCTAAGCAACTGCTTATAAATTCACTCAAAGCATAATTATATATTAAAAACCGGCCAAGTGCGTGTCGGGCCACGCACAGTGTAGGGTTCCGAACTAACTAAACTGATTCGCTGAATTTAATTTTAAAAAGAAGAATTTTCAAAATCGGTCCAGGAGTCTTTGAGAAATCGGGGAAAATATATAAAAAAAAGATTACGAAGAATTTAGAACCTCCTCCTTTTTTTGAAGTTAGTTAAAAATAGTAAAGTTGACAAACTTACATTTGCAGTCAAAGAACATGTTCTCCGATTCATTTTGTTTATTATGTTATCCAAGTACACTTTATAAGTTGGTCGACTATTATTCCTAAAGTTGTAAAGCCTACTTAGTCATGATAATTTTCTTTTAAATTTCGTTATATATACTACTATTGTGAATTTTTTCACACCCCCAAACATAACCGTTTAGCTGGTAGAGGGGGGGACACTCGAGTCGAGCAAAATTTAGCACTTTAAAGCTTAATATTTCACAAACGAATTTTTTTATCAAAAAATTGTTAATGAAAACTATCAATATTTTTAAGGACCTATTTAATGACACCCCACACTAAGGGGTACGCGAGAAAAAAAAAAACATCCCCACTTTACGTGTACAGGAGGTACCCTAAAAAAAAATATTTTACGAGATTTTATTTTACCACTTTTTCGGCACAACAAATCTGTATATTTCGCCGGCGAATCGGCCAACCTCCTTGCCGGATTGCTGCCTGGGATCTGGAGGCGACTGCCCTCCAGCGCGTCTATGAGTGGCGCGTGGAGGCGCAGCGTCGGGGAGAATTCCCGCTGCCCCGACAAGTCGAGGCGCGGCGGGAAGAGGTCCGGCGCGATCTCAGGGCAGTATGGAGACAACGACTGTCGCAACCGAGGTTCGGGCACGCCGCAATCGCGGCGGTAAGACCCCTCTTTGAGGAGTGGCTGGAGAGACGTCACGGCGTCCTGACCTATCGGATGACGCAGGTCCTCACCGGACACGGAAGTTTCGGGAGGTTCCTGTGTCTGATAGGGAAGGAGGAAACGCCCGGGTGCCACCACTGCGAAGATCGCCCGGAGGACACAGTAGAGCATACGGTGCAAGACTGCCCAGCTTGGGCAGAGCACCGACGTGTCCTCACGGCGGCGATAGGCGGAGACCTCTCGCGCCCGGCATTGGTCGCAGCCATGCTGCGGGGCGAGACGGAGTGGGAAGTGGTCGCCTCCTTCTGCGAAGCAGTAATGCTCGTGAAGGAGGAGGCGGGCCGCGAGAGAGAGAGGACAGCGTCCTCCCTCCGCCCCAACCGCAGTGGTAGGCCCCCGCGGCGTCGGACGTCAGCAGACGATCTCCGGCCACCGTAGGCGCGGGCATGCGGGCAGCGAGTAAAGGGCAACTCGCTGCCCGACCATGGACCATGCCCGGGTCGACGGCGCGTTGTGTCCCACGCGCGCCTCAAAGAGCGTCAGCATAATGACGGGGCCCCCTCTCAGAGGGCCAAAGCCTGCCGGGGTCGCGGGATTGTTTCATTACCGTGACCCCGGAACATAACAGGCTACTGAAGGACACCGTGGATTTTAGTCAGTAGAAGTCTGACAGTCCCTCCCGCCCTGCCCGGGGTTGGAGGACTCATTTGATGATTTTGCCACGTAAAAAAAAAAAAAAAAAAAACAACAAATCTGTATATTTACACCAAATTACAGCTCTCTAGTACTGTGCGTCTCTGAGCTAAACTGCGGACAGACGGACGGACGGACGGACGGACGGACATGGCGAAACTATAAGGGTTCCTTGTTGACTACGGAACCCTAAAAAACTAAGTTACATTCAAACAGTAATAATTTTTTATTATCCCTATTCCGCGTATCTCAAAAATCTCTTTATTCATTTGTTAAATACAAAACTCTACAAAATCAGGATTTCTCTACAATATTAAAAACATTTCAAAGATATTCTTATTTCTCTTAATTACACAAATAAGTTCAGAAACACGCGCCGAACCTAAAATATCTGTCACGAATGCGTCACACAGATAAGAACATTTCCGTCCTTTCAAGTAATGTCATAAACAAAAGTTTTAGAAACATTTCTGTCTGATCCCTCCTAGTGAACTTGTCGCTGATAACGCGCTGATTTTAATGAAGTGCGACGTGCGTGCGTGAGTCAGTTTCGTGCGCTACTGTTTACCCGGCTTGTTTGTTTTCAATGAGCGAGATTTGTATCGTGGAGGGTGTTGTTTGTGGTGCGTGTGCGATTGTACTTGTGGCGACGATGAGTCAATATAGGTTGCGCAAAATGGATGTCTCAATGTTATGATATTATAAAGAATGTCTATTATCACTAATAATTATTTAATTTTCTTAGTAAAATCACAATTTACCCAACTTAGTCAATTTAATCATAAAAACTTACGATCATTTCGATCCATTGTTTACCTCTTCATAACAATATTTGCCCTTCGGCGGTGACTTACATTTAGATAGCTCACAAAATCTAACACCGACATTTAAATTAAAACACGACGACACATTCCTTTGAAACGGCAACTAATCGTAACTTGCAGCGCTGCACCGCTGCAACAATACGCAGAGAGCTGATCTCAGCTTGTTTGTTGCGGAGTCGCTGTGATCTGCGCTACAGCGCTTTAAGGGTTCGAGTACACTTGGCTATGGACGCGTCGATCTATAAAAACGAAGTTTTCTAGAAACTGTTTTCTGATAGCTTTTTCAAGTCAATATAGCTATTTTAATTATAATTATAAGGGAAATGTCCTTTCAAGTATAAAAGATGATGGGATTTCTGAGGAAAGACGTGATCATTTCCTCCCTTTATCCTATTTTTGAATGTATTCAGTATAACATAGCAAAGTTTTCGACAAAGGCTACCCATGATCCATCCATCCTTCGCGTGGATAATAGACGACTTCCTGTATCGGGTCGTTTTGATGTCGGTCACATTTTGTTTAGTACATGTAGGTATAATATAATCATGAATTTACTTATGTTTGCATAACTATATTATACTGACTTAAATATAAGGCAAGATTTTTTTTTTTTTTTTAAGTTACTTAAACACCATTTTTATTGGACTCATTGAATACCTGACAATAAATATAATTATATATTTCATTTCTCTTTAGTATTTTTCGCTATTTCTCATAGTTTCCAATTAACCATCCACGTCCAGTTGGAAATTCACCCTGTTTATTCTGTGATTGAATAAATATTCGAAGGGGTTGCAAGTTCGCTAGTTAGCGCGCGTTAGTTCGACACCCGCGTGAACTCAGCACTTGCACTACGTATTGTATGAACACAATGTTTGCTCACTGACGCTGCACGCGTTTGACATATTTTTGTGTGGTTACAAAAAATCATAAATTCTACAGAAATATAATGGATATGCTGAAGTTTTGAAAGTTAGTGGATTTAGTAAGATGTGTAACGGTTCTTTCGCATGTTATTGTAAAGCTTAAGGTTTAACTAATTATTTTTGTATTATATTTTTAACCGACTTCAAAAAAAGGAGGAGGTTCTCAATTCGTCAAAATCTTTTTTTTTTTTATGTATGTTCCCTGATTTCTCGGAGACGCCTGGATCGATTTGGAAAATTTTTCTTTTGTTTGAAAGGGTATACTTTTCAATTGGTCCCATGATCATCAGGTCAGGATCTGATGATGGGATCCCAGGGAAATCGAAGGCAACCTTCAAATTTTATAGGCACATAGTACCATTTTCATATATTTTCTGAAGCTGTTTAAGTATTGCATCTGATAATCATCATCTCAGGTGGATGAGCTGATGATGGAAGGTACGACTCCTCTAGTAAGGAGTCGGCATCGACTGATTTAGTAAATTATGTTTGTGTTCGCATATCTCCGGAACTACAAGTCCGATTTAAGTAATTCTTTTTTTGTTGTACTAGGTATTGTTCAACTTAAGGAATACTGCAAGTTTCATCAAAATCGGTTCAGTAGTTTTTGAGATAGGGAAGGAATGAAAGAGATGTTAACGATGTTATTACCGGTGCTACGGATTTCTTACATATGTAAGAAAAAAACATCTCAATGAAATAAAAAAAAACAGCCACCGACTTCCGAAAGAAAAGTTATTTTATAGTTTTTTTTGTGTTTGGTTTTGAAGTCGGTTCCCTTTTTTTTAAAAAGTTTTTTATTTTTCCCTTTTTAGTTGAGAGATTCCACAAAAAAAAGATCTCCATAAAATCGGCTTCTTTGAAAATCTACAATCCTATTAAGCAACAAAAACGGATCTATGCGGACAACTTCACGAGATATCCATTATTGTTATATACTAAAACCTTCCCCAGAATGTAACAAACACTTTTCTGAAAACTGCATAAAAATCGGTTCAGCCAAACGCGAGATAATCGCGGACAAACATGCAATCGTCCCTGAAAATCTACGATCCAAGTAAGGCAAACGGATCCACGCGGGCAACGCCACGGGAAATCTATTAGTGTTATATACTGAAACCTTGTCCAGAATATAATGAACACTTTCCTGATAACTGCATCAAAATCCGTTCAGCCAAATGCGAGATAATCGCGGACAAACATGCAATCGTCCCTGAAAATCTACGATCCAAGTAAGGAAAACGGATCCACGCGGGCAACGTCACGGGATATCTATTAGTGTTATATACTGAAACCTTCTCCAAAATGTAATGAACACTTTCCTGGAAACTGCATCAAAATCCGTTCAGCCAAACGCGAGATAATCGCGGACAAACATACATACATACAGGTCGAACTGAGAACCTACTTTTTTTTTTTTGAAGTCGTTTAAAAATGATGTATTTGACAAGAATTGTGGTTAAATATTTAAACTAAAAAGAGTAAAATAAAAACTCTTTCAAAAAAAAATGTAACCGCCTTCAAAAACAACCACAAAAATGGTAAAATAACCCACAAAACTTTTCTTTCGGAAGTCGGTGGCTAAAAACACAATGAAACTAATAAGAAAAAGTCACCGACTTCCGAAAGAAAAGTTTTGTGGGTTATTTTACCATTTTTTGTGGTTGTTTTTGAAGGCGGTTACATTTTTTTTTGAAAAAGTTTTTTAATAGGTCTGTATAAGTTTACTAATTTAAGGGAAACTGCTGAAGAACCAACAGTTACATTCATATAATAACAAACATAAAGCCTCTTTAGAGTTCAAATTGAAACGGAAAACAAACAGTTGTCACTCTCCTTTCATTAAATAATATTTCTTTATTAAAATAAACTAAAACAGTATAGATACTTACTACATAAACAGTAAGAATATACACCGTGACTTTTTATACGTCTTAAAACGGTGGTCAATTGAATGTATCCGACATAAAATTCCTCTAGGCGCAACGCGATTATTATTTTAAAAATAATAATTTTATAATAAATTAATAATAATTTTTAACATTAAATAATAGGTACATTAAAAAAGTTAGTAAAGGTCCATAACAGATCAACGGAACTCAAATAATGCCCGTTTTTATTATTCCGGGCAGGAACAAACATGGTTAAAACTCAATATTTTTAGGGGTCATTCTGTGTACGCAATTTAGTTGGGAATAATCCGGAACACGCAGCTGCGGCCGGACGTGCCCATATCAAATGCGGACCAAACCTTAGGGGATGTCTATTAGACGTAGCGTCTCGTAGCACGTCGCTACGTGCTACGAGCGTGTAGCGCGTCGCTGCTACGACAGCGTAGCAAGCTACGCACAATAAGCGGTTACGTTATTTACTGCATATTGGAGCTTCGCTTACATATTCCAAAGCTGTGCGACAGTTTAACATTATTTTTCCTTTCGTATATTGATGTAAAATGTTCTAACTTTACCCTGTATTGGACTTTCGAAGAAAACTAATTGGGCTCATATTATTAAATCTATTCTATGTAACGATTTCGTTGATGATTAATTACCTAAAGATCAGACAGTATTATCAAAGTAAAACATGACGTACGGAAAATTAAAATAAAGTTTATTTTAGTTTTATATTCTCTTTGAATATTAAAACGACTTTTGTGTCCTACTTCAGCCTCGGTTGTAATCCAACACCTTCAGTTTAACTTCCAAGGAAACAATTAGGCACAATATTAGTAACAAACATTAAACGAGGTAGCGGGTGATGTTACACGTAAAACTGTACAATTAATGTTTGGGTACTAGCAGGACTGCGTCTTCGTAGTCACTCGCCACGCCGACCACCGCAGCCACCGCAGCCACCTGCCGCCCCTCGCTGCAACATGTCTCTTATCGTAGTTACACAACAGTCAACTACAACCCTAACCGCCGGCCACCGATAACTCTCTATGTACTCTCCACTGCTACTGTGTACTCTCAGCATGTTTCTCTCAAATATTGAAGTAACGTTAATTAGCACTCTTTGTTTCGGACCAACTTCGTAATTTAATGTACGACGCGAGTGTATTTAAACGAATTTTCCATTCTTTTATTTGATTTTCGCGTTATAAAGTTTACCCCCAGTGCCGCTGGGTCCTCCCCCTCCCACCTCACTGTCGCCCCGGAGCATTACGATGACGTATGACTAGTGACACATTCAGTATTCATAGCGTCGTGCAGTTTGTGGCAGTTAATTACGTAACTGTGCGCTGATTCATATTTAATTGAAAAGTATGGCCTTTGTTCCGTTCCGACGGCCCGACACACCGCTGAATGATTAAATGTCACAATTTAATGAGATTAATAAGTAACTCGCCAGCTTTAGTAAGGAACTCTTGCTTTTTAAACAGTTTCCCAAAGACTTTCAGTTTGAAGCGAGCGCCAGCGACGAGCCGCACACTACTAGCAGTTTGTTATAATGAGACGACGCAGAGGGAATACAAACCATAGCCCACAGTTTATCTACTATTTTCACTCGGTAAATATTCGTTGGTTTTTTGATCTTTAATAACATACGACTACTATTTAATGAGGCTGCGGTGCCAAAAATGTGAAGTGTTGAACGAAACGATGCCACAACGAGTCCAAACAGAAAGTTTGTATGAGACCAATCTGACGGGAGGCCATATTAATGAGGCTAACTCAAATAAAAACCGACTCCGACCGGAATATTCCAGTTATTACCGCTTTTTACCAGTTCCGAAACCGGGACGCCGCGTATTGACGCTCTGGAGAAGTATTGTGCCGGTCGGCACTTTAACGTTATTGTATCTGCCGTTTGTAGAACAAACTCCGTTCGGACAGATCACGTATAAAACGTGAAGGTAATTATACCGCTCCTAAGACAATAGGGGCCGCCATTTTCATCAGTTATCGGAAAAATCTCAGTCGCGCGTCATTGCCGGGTTTTATTACTAAAACTGTTCATTGGAACGCCAGAAATGCGGCAATTCTTTATATTATTGTAATATATATTATTTCCTGTGTTTGCGTTAAGTATATAACGAGAACAAATACTCGTATTATCTGGCTACTCGTGTATCTCTCACAGTAGACTAGATTTAAGTGCTTGTTTTGACGCTGGGGATATTCTTAGTATTTTATTTGGTCAACAGTTTTCCGATGAAATAATATGTATTTTCCCGCACATATTGTGATATATTGCGCTATAGAATTTATCCGACAATACAATATTGCAGCTAAAATTTGAAAACGATCAACATTACAGTCGTGTTCTTTCACCGAACAGACTATTCAGAATATTGTCAAATATTTATTACATCTGTGTCACATTTTCGTCGGCGTATCGCTAATCTATAACGCACAATGAGTGGCAACATTTACTTTAATATTTATAATTTGACTACACTTTGCTGCACCGCGTCGATAAATCATATTTTTATTGGATTAATGTTTCAATATTCCAATGTAGTGTCACCGATGATACGCGATACAATGTCATCAATATATGCGGAGTGACGCCGGGCCATTCGCGTGTCATGTCGTGTCTTGACGAAGAGCGATCGAGATCGCCGCCCGGCCAGCGTGGACCCCTGCCTGCGCACCCGTGGCTCACATGCCTGTACCACACGACACAAACTCACATAACACACAGCTCACAGTACACTAGTTAATATCAGAGTGACTTTTTGGACGGGCTCACTTAAATATTGATCACAATAACTTGTTTGTAGTGTTATCGCCCGCTGTATATATGGGGCGTATTTCAGCCGCTATGAGCAGCGATAGACAACACGAGAGGTGGCAGTAAACTACGAACAATAGAGCTAACATTTTTTTTATCTTTTATTTATTTAGTACCAGAGATAATACAACTTTTAGCCAGACTAAAGGGTTAACAAATTATGCCAAGTTTTAAAAGTAAATAGACATCAGGGCCTGCTCATTTTGTTTCAGCCATTCTCGTTAATTGCTACAACACAACAAACGTAACGTAACAAAGAGATTCCAATTTGTTTTTTGTTTCTTCAATTATTATGTAATAATGAAATAACTTTTACAAAATTATGTTAATTTAAATTATTTAATTAATTTAAACATTACGAGGGTATTATGGGGCTTAATTTTTTGTTAATTTTTACCATCTTGATAGTATGTCAGTATTTTAATAATTATAAGTTCACAACGCACATGTTACTTGCTTTGTGATACGAGTAACAATTATATTTTTCATCCCCCCATCTCGGAAAGACTATTTTTTCTATTCGCTAACTGAGCGTAAAAGCCGTTTTTATCCTCTAGTGGATAAAGTAAATTGAATTTAGAACATCGTGTGCAATAATGAGTTGTACCAGTAATGGCTGCTGCTGACCCCAACAGCTGATCGCTTGTTGTGGTGCCCACTTTGACGTTCGAAGGTTGTCGTACCACATCAAATTTCAAAAACAGAATTTGTTTCCTCGCATTAAGTGTGAAAAGCAGAGTACGGTCCTCGGGAGTAAAGCTTCGTTGCCTACGGCTAACTTGAATCCCGAACCAGAATCCTTTGCTGCGTAATCTACTATTATTTTGTTACAACCTCAGACTCGGAATCTTCTTGACTCAGAACTCTTTTTTTACCTTTTTTTTTAATTTGCTTTGTGCGGTTTTCTTTTCACATCCATACTTATTGTTAAGACAAACCAAGATAAAAATAAGAAACTTGAAAACATACTACCTACTACCAAGTATTTTTTGTTATAATTTAAAAATTACTGTGTAATACTTACCAATAATGTAGTAGTTAATACCTAAACTGAAATAAATGTACTGTTTTTTTTTTGCATCTACTCATTTCCTCGCTGAGGTGGGATGAAAAGTTACGTGTTGCACTCGAGTGCAAAGATTTTTCACCTTGTGCTCTTTTGATTCCCTCGCTACCGCTCATGATTCTAATATTTGAATCATTCGCTTGCTCGGTCATCAAAATTGAGCACGCGGTTAAAAATCAACTTTGCACTCTTGTATAACAAATAACTATTATCTGACTAGCGTAATACACTCACTTGCAAGTGTTCAGCGCGAGTCTGATACGAATTTTAATTATTTCTTACAACACAACATCAAAATTAAATGTAAACTTAATAAAAATGAGAAGTTTCCGGCCGTCGCCTTTCAGGCGGGGTTTTTCTGTTTTTGCAGTAGAAATTTTCATATTTCAGCGGTCCGGCCGTCGGGAGCAAATATTTTTCTTTTATCGCCGGCTGTAATGAGAGCAGATAAGCGCTGAGCGGGTGATAACCGCTGTTTGCGGAGCGGCAAGATTTGCGAGCGCGCCGGGACCCTATCGGATGTGCCGGCGATGTCAGACTTACAGTCACTACACACAATCAATACCACCAGACAAACGCTACCTCAAAAAAGAACTCTGAATAAAGAAAATATGTACAACAATACATTTTTAAATTCTGTACCAGCCTGAATATAACGTGAATTTAACTTCGAACCACAAAGTACACGCGACGCGGCAGCGGCACGGCGAACCGTAATTACGTCGGAGACGAATGCGAGTCGTCGCTCCACTTTTATGTGCGCTTAGTAATTACACGATGAAACTGTACGAACACACATTAAACAATTATTCACATAAAGTTAAATAATATGAACACGATAATTTTTGCGTGCGGCTTTGAGGTACAGGGAGGCACTGAAGTCATTTATTTTTAGAATGATTACTTCACCTTCACGAATAAGCTTGAATGGGGATGGCAACTCAAAGCTAATCGTAGATGGCGCTGCGATAGTTGGTCCCTACGTCAGATTACTGTCTACCTTGTACAAAAAACAAACAAGATTTATTGTTATAAAAATTGAGTTTATATACAAAACAAATATGGAAAATTATTCGTCAACCCAAGTAACACAAACGTGTCTAGAAACGTACTACTAGATAGCTTATAGAATTAAATTGAATTGTCTACCATAAGAATAAAATATCTATAAGCAATCTTCTAGAACGCTTATAGACAGAGTTTAGTAAAAGTGGGCACATTCTTGTACCCTCTCTTAAGAATGAGTTAAGAAAACATGACTAGATAGAGTTCAGATCAAATTGACTTAAGAGATGTTTCTAGTGTCTCTCTAAACCGTTTATAGACCGCACGTTTATCTAGAAGCGTACTAGTAGATAGTTTATAGATAGAGTTAAGACCTTTAAAGGAATCATTGCTCGTCAAGTTTTAAAACCAAATGATCTTAAGACTAACAACTTTAAGTAACATTTTACTAGTGACGCATAATGGCGTGGAACTTACAAGAGTTATTTTACTTAATAATATTTGCATCATGGCGTAACAAATTTATTACTTTTTATTAATTTGTGTTTTAATAATGGGTAAATAAGCAAATCAATATGCGATTGAAATTCTATCGTTGAATATTATGTAAAACTCTTGTAAAATAAGAGCGCCCGCTGTAAATGTAAGATTTAACATTTTTTTTTCAAAATATGAATATTATTTGGTATAAGCAAATTTTCGAATTTACATTTTAATGCTTAAAATACTCATTTTATTTAAAATGTAGTAATTTAAAACATATCAAATGTCTAATTAGACATGAATTAATGATAAAAACATTAAAATACGTAACAAAAATTATTTAAAGCAAAAAATAGGCAATAAAAATGGCGTCCAGATAAAATTTACTAGAAAACCGATTTCTATAGAACAAACAGTCTAGAGATTTTTTTGTAGTATGGCTCTAGAATAATTTTACTTACTACATACTAAACTATCTAGTGAGAGAATAAACAGATTTAAGAGTGGTTTAAAATTATCTAGTAACTGTCACTCTGTATTCCTTTTTAACTTGTCACAGTATTTCTAGACGTTCTTCAGTGAATAGGTAATTTCATGTGTTGTGAACGTAAGACCATTTTATGCAGTAACAAACCAGTATAATTATTAATCAATACAAGAGGGTACCCGAGTAAAAAGTATTTCTGATTTAATTAAGTATAAACAATGTGAGAAATAATAATTATAATTGTAATTACATTAATACCCTTTCATTTGATACCCACATCATTGGGGTGGATTTCAAACAGCCAGTCCGCCATCTTGAATTTAAGTCACCTGACTATTTTTTTCGTATTCCTGACAGCAAACCTTTTCATTTGATACGCATATCATGGGGGTGGATTTTAAATAGCCTGTCCGCCATATTGGATTTAAGTCACGTGACAATTTTTTTTCGTATTCTTGACAGCAAACCCTTTCATTTGATACCCACATCATTGGGGTGGATTTCAAACAGCCAGTCCGCCATCTTGAATTTAAGTCACGTGACTATTTTTTCGTATTCCTGACAGCAAACCTTTTTATTTGATACCCATACCCATATCATAGGGGTGAATTTCAAACAGCCAGTCCACCATCTTGAATTTAAGTCACGTGACCATTTTTTTCGTATCCCTGAGAGCAAACCCTTTCATTTGATACCCATATTATGGGGGTGTATTTTAAATAGCCTGTCCGCCATATTGGATTTAAGTCATGTGATTTTTTTTTCGTACTCTTGACAGCAAACCTTTTCATTTTTGATACCACTAAATCATCAACAATTGTCTACGTTTTGGAGGAAGTTACTAGGAAGTTTCGATTCTTCTTCGGTCGACTCTTCTTCATTTTTCTTTCTTTTTAAATACTTGCGGATTTTACGACGAAAACCACCCGATCTTTTAATTTGTTTCATCTTCTCCATTGCATAAACTCATCCAATTTAAATTTCTAGTGCAAATGCACTTAACTAAGCCACTTTTAAGGATACAAACTCTAAAAACACGACTTCTCTATCAGTTTTCTAGACAAACTTAAAAATATCTAGTAAAGTATTTTATCTAGACTGAAATAACTATAGAAAAAAAAGATAAGAGTACCATTAGCTAAAATAGAATATCTGTAGAAAGTTTTGTCTTTAAATATATCGTTTTATCTATAAAACCACTTCAAAATAGGTATCTTTAGGCTTTTTTAACTATTTGTAGAGCATTTTATCTAGAAACATTCGTTATAACTATAAACGTACTTAAAATAAGTGTTCTATAGAACAAATTTTCTTAAAATAATAAAGCTTTAGATAAAAAACTCTATAAGATTAAATGTTCTATATCAAACCCATCTTTAGAAAGCCCGTATCTAAAGATTAACCCTGAATAGACAGTCTATAGACAGATTGGTTTTAAAACTTCCAGACTGTGTTACTTGGGAATGCAAGTGCATATACTAAAAGAAGAATTAAAACGCCGCGGTGCATCTACAAGAGGAAAAAAAGTGATTTAATTGAGTGGTTATACATTTGATTTTACCGTAATAAATCCACAATTACTTGTAGTTGAGGTTTCAATTTTTGAGTTTAGGTATGTTTTACCTGTCCTCTCCTATAACAAGAATATAATGCTGCTTCTGACTTTCTATTTTGATAAAATATCGTAATGTTTTAAGTCAGTAATTTTACCCCTTTTTTCTATTTAGATTAGAGAAATATCACAATATATTTAATTTCTTAACACCACAACTATCACAAAACTCGTTCCAGGTGATAATTCTTCCGCCAGACGAACCATTTCATGATTTACGGAGCGATGCAATACTGGTACTTAACCTCCAATAGAAAAGTAGATATTATTTTGAAAAGTGTATTCGATTGTTTAGTTATGGTATAATCATAGAATTTCATAAATAAACTCAACTAACGGCCTGTCTCGGCTTCGCAAGGCTGGATATTTGTTTGTTATATAGCTTTTCCTTAGTTATAATTCAATTTTTGTTCTCAAGGCAGTCACAGCAGCTACCCATTATTTCTTGATAGTGGGAATTGTCGGAAATTTGTATGTTCCATCATTTTTACAGCTTAATTACACAACATCTAGTCATTTTACATCAATAAATCGTTTTTTTTTCAGAAAATTCCTTTGATTTGACAGTTCTTTTGGGACCAAACTGTCACTTGTCACTTTGACACTTGCCTTCCCCATTGAGAAAACATACAACCGCCGCGGCCAGGAAGCCATTCAAATGAAAAAGAAGGAAAATTATTATTTAATTTATTTTTTTGATGTTCTCATTCAGTGGAATTTATTTATTTTTGCGTCCGAAACAGGGCGGTATCGACCTCATTCTTATTTTATGAAATAACCTGTGTATAATATTATGATAACTATATAATAATCGATAATGGCAAATAATATTACACCAGCGGCGGAGCTCATCAGGATGTTAGTACGAGGCACTTTATGTGACGCGCCTTCACTTCACCAACAGATACCAGAGCGATTTAGTCTTCATGTTTTTGTCTTAAATTATTTCTCAAGTTTGGTGATTAATGGCGGTGCAATACGTATAATATCACTGATAATAACCAGTCTTATCAAGGGTTACTGTATTAACTAGTGACTGAGTTATGGAGATGTTTGAATACGCAGCCACTCCATTAAAAAATTTCATATTCAGCTGACACTTTTCGGGGCCTTTGCCCAGAGAAATGGTAATATGGCTGCGAAACAATAAAGTTAAACTTTATTTGCAAAATCTCAGTAATTTCTTGGGTTTTACCAATAGCGCAATTAGCAGTATCGTTCACGGTTAATTACGGACGACCCATTTCTTTCGCCGATGCCTGTCGTAAGAGACTTCGAAGAATTTATGTCCAATAAAACAGAGCATTCAAAGACTCTGATCACCAGTTTAAGGTGGCCTTAATGGTCATCGTTCTGATACGTGTCTGGTTTTGTGCTCATGGTCCTAAATCTATCGCGGATTATTTCCGACACTTTCTATGATTGTTGTGTCACTGTTTTTTTTTTTTTTTTTTTAGCGTGGTAAAATCATCAAATGAGTCCTCCGGCCCCGGGCAGGGCGGGAGGGACTGTCAGACTTTTACTGACTAAAATCCACGGTGTCCTTCATAGCCTGTTTCGTTCCGGGGTTACGGTAAGGAAATAATCCCGCGACCCCGGCAGGCTTTGGCCCTCTGAGAGGGGGGCCCCGTCATTATGCTGACGCTCTTTGAGGCGCGCGTGGGACACAACGCGCCGTCGACCTGGGCATGGTCCTTGGTCGGGCAGCGAGTTGCCCTTTACTCGCTGCCCGCATGCCCGCGCCTACGGTGGCCGGAGATCGTCTGCTGACGTCCGACGCCGCGGGCGCCTACCACTGCGGTTGGGGCGGAGGGAGGACACTGTCCTCTCTCGCTCGTGGCCCGCCTTCTCCTTCACGAGCATTACTGCCTCGCAGAAGGAGCTGACCGCTTCCCACTCCGTCTCGCCCCGCAGCATGGCCGCAACCAATGCCGGGCGCGAGAGGTCTCCGCCTATCGCCGCCGTGAGGACACGTCGGTGCACCGCCCAAGCTGGGCAGTCTTGCACCGTATGCTCTACTGTGTCCTCCGGGCGATCTTCGCAGTGGTGGCACCCGGGCGTTTCCTCCTTCCCCATCAGGCACAGGTACCTCCCGAAACTTCCGTGTCCGGTGAGGACCTGCGTCATCCGATAGGTCAGGACGCCGTGACGTCTCTCCAGCCACTCCTCAAAGAGGGGTCTTACCGCCGCAATTGCGGCGTGCCCGATTGTGTCACTGATAAGAATAAACAAACTGATGCTCCCAAACCCTTCAGTATCCCTCAAAATCCCGTCGCACTTGAATCGACCGTTTTAATCCGCACCTCCATCACAGTTAATCCCGCTCTAACCGACAAACTACATTTAACTTAATATCAAATGAATTCACATAAAAATACGTGTACATTTACACAACGCATCTAATCCTGCGTCCGTCTGCCAAACGCCTATATTAAGCTGTTATGACAACGATCCTCACTATCGAAACTAGACAGAGGATACTCAACCTTATTTTGACAACGATATGGTTGTTCATGCTGTGTGTTGCGCCGTGTTTGACACTGCCTAGAGATGGGATTAGCCGGGATTACGGGGACGACAGTGCACGCTGCATTGGACTCGATATTGAATGAGTCGAATAGTAGCGAGTTTTGAATGCGACTGAAATACGAGTTGTTTTGTGACAGTATTCATGGCATAAACGTTTTTTTGCACAAAAATGGTTTTTCGTCTAAAAAGAAACAAAATACATCGATGTTTCTAGGTTTCCATATTATGTGCGAATGAAAAATCCTTGTGTCCGTCTGTCCTCCCTTCACAGTAAATTCTCTGCGAACCTACTTGACAGACTCAGATAAAATTTTGTCTACATTAATCAATTTCTATCGCTAAAAGAAAGTATGTAGTTTTTAATTTTTTTGGAATTTTTATATAATTAATTTTGGATAATATTCAAGAAAGTAGAATTATAATCAAATGACTATCCTCCTCCCCTTATCTCCGAAACTTCTCAGTTTATGATTTTGAAAAAAACGCAAATTATAGTACTATGCTTAAAGATTATGATCGCGGGGTTATCAACTACAGAACCCTTCAGTGTACATGTTTATCTAAAGAATGAGACTTGAGTAAGGCATTTGTAAAAGAAGAAAAACTCTTCCTGAAGCCCATTCGATGGCTTAACTAAACCTCAAATAAATATCAAAGCACAGCTGCAGCACCTCTATATGTTCTATGTTCTATGTTAGGGGTTTTGGTTTCCGCACTTAGTCCTTCATGTGGACCATTGTGCGTGAGCCATAGTGGCCTTGGTGGCTTATTCCAACCAGCCCACCTCCCTCCAGAAGTTGATCAGGTTCTTTGGTCTGTGGAGAACATCTGTGTAAGTCCTGGGTGTCCCGAGGGTTTCTGTCCTGATCTGTGTGACACCTGTGCACTCGAAGAGCACATGCGCGACGGTTTCCTCAGTCTCCATGCATGCCCTGCACAGGGGGCTGTCCGTTATGCCTATTGTGTGGAAGTGTTTGTTTAGGGAGCAATGTCCCGTTATGGTCCCTGTCAGCAGGCGCATGCCTGTCCAGGCGTAAAAGACGTCTGGTTAGCCTGCCATCTAGGGATGGCAGGGCTTCCTTGGATTGCCTGCAGCCTGGTGTCGAGGTCCACCATCTCTCTGCTTGTGTGAGGGTGCGCTCCTGCAGCCATCTACGTATCTGGTTGAAGGGGATGGGTATAATGGGTTCAGGTCCGCAAACTGATGCGCTGGATGCTCTCCTAGCTAGCTCATCAGCCGCGTCGTTGCCCAATGATCCGCTATGTCCTTTAATCCATTGTAGTGTCACTTTGTTGCGTTTAGATACCGTTAGACGTTCTAGTGCATTGTGACATTCTAGTATTAAGCTTGAAGTGGTGTATTGTTTCTCCAACGACTGAAGGACTGAGGCACTATCAGAGAGTATACGTATATGGGTGTCCGTAACTCTTCTAGCCTCTATCGCATATGCTGCTTGTATAATGCCCATGCATTCCGCCTGGTAGACGGTGTTGTACATTCCCAGCGGGCTGGATATTTTTATGTTAAGGTCGTGTGAGAAGACTCCAGCCCCAGTTCCGGAATCATTCTTTGATCCATCTGTGTATATCCTCAGCTCTTTCGGGCCTGAATAGTCACACTGCTCTTCTGCAAGTGTGATATTGTAGTGCTTTTCAAAGTGGTATTGTCTTGGGGCTTTGTCGTATGGTGATGCCGTCATTGGCTGTTGTTCGATCGCATCATTCTTAATTCGCGTGTGTTTAATTCTGGAGTCTTTGTTTAGGGTTCCCAGGGCATAAAGCCTAAAGGCGGCTAGGGCCGCCTCTTTCTGCACGATGAGGTGTAGAGGTGGCAGTCCAAGCATTGCCTGTAGGGCAGCGGTGGGTGCAGTTCTCATACAGCTAGTAACTGCCATACAAGCAAATCGCTGCAGCTTTTCGAGGTCTTTTTGGGTTGTGCTCAGGTTTGTTCTGGGCCACCAGACCAATGAGCCGTACGTGACTGTCGGTCGTATGACAGTGGTATATAGCCAGTGAGTGATCTTGGGACTGATCCCCCAATTCCTGCCAAGCATTCGCTTGCATTGCCACAGGGATATGCTGGCTTTTGTGGTGATGTAGTTGATGTGTTTGGCCCAATTCAGCTGTTTATCCAAAAAGATGCCCAGGTATTTGGTTTCAGTTGATAGGCTTAGGGTGGTTCCAAAGAAGCGTGGAAGCTGTAGGGTCGGTAGCTTCCTCTTTTTTGTGAAGAGAATCAGCTCGGTTTTTGAAGGATTTACAGATAGCTGGTGTTTGTTGCACCAGTCCTCCACTATTTTCAATGCTTGGCGCATGAGGTTGCACAGGGTATTTTCGTGAGTGCCATTTATTATTATGGTTATATCGTCGGCATACCCTACAGTGAAATAACCATTTTCATTTAGTGTTTTAATGAGGTCATCTACGACCAGGTTCCATAGTAGCGGTGAGAGGACTCCCCCTTGTGGGCAGCCTTTCGCCACGATGGCCCTCGTAGTGTCATTTACTGTAACTTGTACAGCTCTTTGCTTGAGCATGTTGCTAATCCATCCGCTCAGGGTTGGGTCTATGTTGTGCCTGTCTAAGGCTATGTTGATGCTGTTGAACGTGGTTTTGTCAAAGGCCCCTCAATGTCAATAAAGGCGGCCAGTGCTGAGCATTTGTGGTCCACTGCACATTCAATCTTGGATACTACGCTATGTAGCGCGGATTCCGTTGATCTGCCCGTGGAGTATGCGTGCTGTTGTTTGTGAAGGGGTTTTTCCCGAAGAGGTCCGTCTCGGATATACCTATCACAGAGTCTCTCGAGGGTCTTCAGTAGGAAAGATGTAAGGCTTATAGGTCGATAAGCCTTGGGTTGGGTGTAGTCCGTTTTGCCAGGTTTGGGTATGAAGATGACTTTTACCTCCCGCCATGCTAGGGGTATATGTCTGAGTGCTATGCAGGCCTGATAGATTTCCATCAGGTATGGTAGTAGATGTGCAACCCCCCACTGTAGTAGGGCCGGAAAGATGCCATCTAGTCCTGGGGACTTATATGGCTGAAAGGTGTTAATGGCCCACCTTATCCGGTCTTCCGTTATTATGCTGTGGGCTCTGGACCAGTCCATGTCCGTTGGGGTCCAGTCTGGTTCCGCCTCCCATGTCCTGTCCTCTAGGAGTTTACAGTCGGGGAAGTGAGTCTCAAGAAGGACCTTACTGGTTTCCAGGTCCGTGAGTGTATATGTATTGTCGGGTTTTTTCAGCGTTCCAAGGGTTCGGTCTTGGTCGGTTGAGAGGATTTTCCTTACCCTTGCGGCTTCGTTGTTGGTCTCAATAGATTCACAGAATTTGCGCCAGGCTGTCTTTCTGGCTATTCTGATTTGCTTTTTATAATGTGTACTGGGTCTCTTTGTATAGTTCCCAGTCGTTTGGGAGTCTAGTGTTTTTGGCTCTGTTGAATTGCTTACGTAATGCATCTCTGACTTTACCAAGTTCAGCGTTCCACCAGGGATTCCTCTCATGACTGGTTTTTGGCTCTCTTAGTTTACAGCATGCATGGTAAGCTTCTGTTAGATATTCCGATAGTTTTGTTACTGTGTATTCTAGTTGGGTTGGGTCTCTTATGGTTATTTGGACGTAGTTACGCAAAAAGGATCCAATCCACACTTTCCCCGAAATTGAGTTATATATACCAAACGCATCCTTGGGGTGATATCTTTAATGTCAAAAAACACCCATGTGAAAAAACACAATTTTAAACGTATCCACAACTACCAGATACCAAGCCACATCTATGGGCTGCATCAGATATTTTTCATCAAAACGAATCCAAAGCGCTTGAATCATTCTTGAGAAATGGTAACTCTATCGAATAAGTGTTTTAGGAAAATCACAAAAACGCCCCAAACCGTTTGGATTTTTTTTGAGAAATACAGTTTATATACACACTCAAATATGAGAAAGGGTCCAGATTACTTGAATCCTTTTTGCTAAAAATAAATGTCTCATTAACCAGTATACCTAAATATCAAAAAGGATCCAAACGGCTTAGATCCTTTTTTATAAGTATTTCGTTACATTCAACAATGTACCAAAAGAATTGGCGCCTTTTTAACTATTATTATTTCAATGTAAACAAATTACAAAAGAGATCCTTGATTTTATTTTACAATTTGCTGAAACTTTTAGTTGTTGGAAATAAATGTTAAAGTTTCTGAACGAACGAAACAAAAAACTTTATAATCTGTGTTCAATGGAATTACATACTCCTTGGTGTTCAATGCTCACGCACGTCGTTTATGTACCTAATTATTGTTGAATGTTTGATTTAATTCCAAAGGATTGTTTGGAATTTTATGAGCGATTATTGCCTTTGGGCAATGCTCAAATTTTAGAAGATGTTGACGGTTTCAATAGCATAATGCTTGACTTAGAAATTGATGCAGATAGCCAAGTTTAATGTTAGCATTCCTACACCATTTTAACTCTAAAGGGCTTCACACACAGCAGCTATAATATACATTATAGCTGCAGTGTGTGGTCTCCTGACGATTTCTATGGAAAGATGTAATGAGATGTATCGTACTATAATGTACATCTTTACATTATAGCTGCTGTGTGTGAAGCCCTTAAGAAGGTACGGGTTTTGATAGAAATAATTTTAACTATATTGGAATCTAGATAAAATTATTTCTACTCACCACTCACTTCATCTGTTGGGAAAGTCAATCGAGTTACCTCAGTGCCTCAAGTCGAAAGTTTTTAACCAATGCGTGTTACCATGGATGACTTGAGGCACTGAGGTAACTCGATTGACTTTCCCAACAGGTGAAGTGAGTGGTGAGTAGAAATATTTTATCTAGATTCCCATATAGTTAGCCATAGACACTCGCCATAGTTATATAATATATTGGCCTCCTTTAGATTTCCAATAGGACTGAAACTTGGTCTCTTATGGCACTGAAACTTGGTCTCTTACTATGGGCCTCATTAGTAAGCTCAAGATAGCCCAACGAGCTACGGAAAGGACTGTGCTCGGAGTCTCTCTGCGTGATCGAATCATAAATAAGGAGATTCGTAGACGAAACAAAGTTGCCGACATAGCCCAGCGAATTAGCAAGTTGGAGTGGCAGTGGGCAGGCCACACAGCACGCAGAACTGGGGCCGTAAAGTTCTCGAATGCAGACCACGCAGTGATAAGCGCAACGTAGGATTTCCACCCACAAGGTGGACAGACGATCCGATGAAGACCACAGGATCGCGCTGGATATGCAAGCCGCTTCCAACCGGTCCTATTGGAAATCTATAGGGGAGGCCTATGTTCGGCAGTGGACGTCCTACGGCTGATATGGGAATGGTTTTCCTTTAAGTATACATACTCAAAGTCTGCACTTTCTTACAGCAAAAGTGGTACGAGGTGCATTCAATAAGTACCTAGCCTCATCGCCAGAGGGTCATCGCTGTAGTTTCAAAAGAGTTTTACCACAGTGTAGCACATTCTTTTTTAATTCTTTTTTCAAATTTTCATTCCAATTCCTTCATTTGTTTTAATTTGACAACTTATGGAAGCGAACGTGTCGATCGGTTTTACAAAAATGGAAAAAGAGCAATATCGTTCGGTGATTCGATTCCTATTTTTGGAAGGGAAAACGCGCATCGAAATCAAAGAGCGCTTGGATGCTGTGTACGGTGACTCTTCTCCATCGATGGCCACCGTCAAGAATTGGTTCAACGAGTTTGCACGTGGCCGTACGTCGGTTTTTGATGAACCACGTCCAGGTGCACCGAAAACAGCTGCTACGGAGGAAAACATTAAAAAAATCCATGATTTCGTATTGGCAGATGGCCGATTGAAGGTTCGGGAGCTAGCTGAGACTGTAGGCATTTCAGAAGGAACAGTGCATCATATTCTTCACGAGGAACTCGGCATGAGAAAGCTGTCGGCGCGATGGGTGCCGCGTTTACTCACACCAGAAAACAAGCGCAACCGTGAGACCACATCGGAGACGTGTTTGGCGCTGTTTAAGCGGAATCCAGCGGAGTTTTTGCGTCGTTTTGTGACCGTCGATGAAACCTGGATCCACTGGTACAAACCAGAGACCAAGGAGCAATCAAAACAATGGATCCAGACCGGGGAACGTGCTCCAAAGAAGGCGAAAACTGTAAAATCGGCCGGAAATGTTATGGCCACCGTTTTCTGGGATTCACAAGGTGTGATCTACATCGATTACCTCGAGAAGGGTAAAACAATTACAGGGTTTTACTATGCCGATTTATTGGGCCCATTCGACGCCGAATTAAAGAAAAAACGACCCCATCTGGGGAAGAAAAAAGTGCTGTTTCACCACGACAACGCACCGGTTCATACGTCTGCCGTTGCCATGGCCAAATTGGTCGAATTACGCTACGAATTGCTGCCCCATCCACCGTATTCTCCAGATTTGGCCCCTTGTGACTTCTTTCTGTTTCCTAATCTGAAAAAATCACTCGCCGGGAATAGATATGGATCGAATGAGGAGGTCATCGCCGCCACGGAGGCCTATTTTGCAGAGTTTGACAAAAACAATTTTTCGGACGGGTTAAAAAAGTTGGAGCATCGCTGGGCTAAGTGTATCGAACTAAAAGGAGACTATGTTGAAAAATAAATTGCCACTTTTCCAAAATTTTCGTTTTCTTTTTGTAGGCTAAGTATTAATATTGAATGACCCTTGTATAGTGACAACAGATTTTGATCTCTTTTTATTGATAGTTTTCATACGAAACTAGCAAGTTTCAAAGCCAAAAATACTCTGTTAGCATTAAGTTTGTTAATAATTATTAATATTTAATAAAAAAAACTATTATTATACATTGATTTTTATTGAATAAGTTACTAAAACATTATGTGGATCGTTATTGATGAATGTATGTTGAGCAGCACCCTTACACTTATTTATTTAGCAAAAAGGATTCAGATCGACTTTTTCCACATTATCTCTATAAAATTGTATTACTTTGACTACAAAACTTAATACGAAATTAAATACGAAAAATTAGCTAAATAATCATCACAACACATATGATCTAAACATATCAAATGTTCGACTAAACTGTGTTACAACTTCATTGGCCTATAACTCAAAACTACCTTCGCGTGGATTGGATCCTTTTTGTGTAACTACGTCCATTTGTGATAGGTGTCTAGCCAGCAAGGAGGCTAGGAGGCGTTTATATCCAGGCACATCAGTGCGCCGCGGGCGCATGGTGATGCGGGCGGTATAGCGTTGCAGTCGTCCGCCACTGCTGCTCGGGCCATGACTTCCTCCAGTTGAGTCATGTCCATGTCATTCGTCTGGGTCGATGTCGGAATGGTCTGGGTCGTCGTGGTGTGGGTACCGTCAGTACAGTCGGTGTCCGCTGGTTGGGGCGTGGGCCAGAAGCGTACATATATCGACCCGAGTAGGTACGATATTCGTCGCTCCCGGGCCAGGACCCGCTCAGCTTCCTCCGGTGGTAAACCTAGGGTCAAGTAGGTCCCGGGGTTGTCCCCACAGACCCTGGTAGCCCTGTACAGTGACCACCTCGCGATGTCGTACCAAGCATTCTGACGAATCAGAATGCTATGGAGTCGCTCCACGTCGCCAGTAAATCGAGGGACGAAGAGCGAGGCTCGGACGCGGGTGGGCACGTCGGACTGTCTCAGCACCGTGAGTGATTGGTCTGTGTCTGGTAGTCGGATTTTAGGGACATTCTGTGTCAGCCAGTTGAGGGCGTTTTCGTCCTCACACCACACCTGCACCGTGCCTTCCGCCACCCTAGGGTATCCGCGGAAGGAAGGGAGTGGCGTGGCGGGGTCCGTGTCCATAAGTCGGTCCTCAAGGTCATATTTTATTAGTTCTGCCTCTTCTTTGGTCAGGTCTCTGGATGGGGGCGGGAAGCAGATAGCTACGGCGTGCCGCGCAGGAATGTCCTTTGTGGCCCGTGCGTAGGTTCTCCGCTCCCCTTGCGCAGAATGGACCCTCACACGCTTGGCGTACCCCTGTAGTGCACTCGGTGAGGCCGAGTCGTCAGGGCGCTCCCTCTTCGCCGGTGCTGTACCACTCGGTCCAGCCTGCGGTTCAGAGGTGCCCGGTTGGGTGTTGCTCGCCAGTGACGCCCTGTGTGAGGCTCCAGCCCGCCTGCCCCTGTGCCGTCTAGGTCGAGGTTAGTCGTGTGTCTGGTCTGTGATTGTGTCTTGGGGACGGCTGGTGGCCCCGGTGGAACCTGGCGTGTGTGGAGGCATTTCGCGTTGGGTTACCCCTTCGCGCACTTGCCCCTGCGCACGAGGTTCCACGTTCGGCCGCTTTTCGCGCTGGGTTGCCCCTTCGCAAACTCGCGGCTGGTCGCGTACTGCCTTTCTTTCCCGCCTAGCTTTTTCGCGCTTACTCAGCGGGCGTACTCCGCTAGTCAGGAAAGTTGTGGAGCCACCTGCATCGGTCCCCGTCCTTCCTGGTCTAGTTTGGTCTTGGTTCTCGTCAGGGTTCGTAATGCTGTTCCTCACGATGCTCTGCTGCCAGAGGCTCGTGGGGGGCATACTTTGGGTAGTGGGATTTGGCGCGTCGGTCGCAGCCTGTGTGGTATTTGTTGGCGCGTAAGTCGCTGCCTGTGCTAAGGGCGCTAAATTAGCTGCCAGCCGCGCGAAGTCGCGTGGCGAAGTAGTTTTAAAACAGTCGGTTGCCCCCCCCAGATTACGATGGGGGCTGACCGCCGTAGCGGTGTGGGATTCCCCGGCTTGGCCGGGACCCACCTGGGTAGATATATTATCCTCCTGCTTGTTCATATTGGTGGGGGTGGGCTTTTTTGGAATCGAGGTTGCCCTTCCTCTGGGATCGACGGGATATAGGGATGGGAGGGAGGGATTTTGGTTGAGGGGGGGGGATAGTTTCATAGGGGAGTATATATAAATAAATACAATAAATTAGAAGAATATCGCCCGGTGGTTTCTGTTACGTCTATTTCTTACGGAATTAGACCGATAACGGGGTGGCAACCACGAGAAGGTAAACTCACCAGACTTGCCTTGAGGATCAACGTGACTGTTGCACTCTCCCTCAAGACCTCGCCTCCTTGCCTCCTCAGAAGGAAGTGGCAAGGTAGGTTTGCATCTATGCTACCAAGCAAAGCAAAAGCAAAGCGTGTCGTTGTGCAACCGCAAAAGCATATATACAAATCCCCCCCACAAACCACCTCTATATGTATAAGTAACTCTTCTTATTTCCCGCGCTTTTGGTAGTCCCTTGAGTAAATTCCTCAAACGCTTATTTCTACATGAAACCGTTCCGAAACTGAGCACACATGGAATTTGAAAAATGCTAATATTTGAAGTTAAAGTCAGTGATAATAATATTGATCGAACTAATGCTGTGAGAAAATAAATATTCACGATGCTCAGTTAACTGAACGTTGAATGCGCTTTCAGAAAATACAGGAACGAAGGAACCTAATAGAATAACACTCTCTTTACCGACACAACCGCGAGCCGCTTCACCGCGCCACTTCGTGCCGTGTCGGCGAGTGCAACCACAATAAAATCTGAACCAATTTGAATAGTATAACGCTGTGTAGGGAGACGGGAGCTCAGCGGGCTCAGTGCGCGCTACAAAAGGATCGTCGACGCGGCACACGGCGCGGCTTACGGCCGGCGTGGCGGTTCCCGCGCCCATTATCACGCATTCAATACGCCTGTCATTGTCGACCCAAATCCGACGACAACGGGGATTAGGTGATAATATCCGCCGCGAGTGACGCGACCACCATCACTGGCTACGTGACGCCAAATTAGCCTGTGTGAGAGGAAAAGCCGACAATGGACAGTTGAAACAGCGCGCCGCGATACTCATCGATGAGTTGGCGTTACGTGAGACTTTGTGGCGGAATTAATTAAATGCTTGTATACTGTTTAGTTGCTACAGGACGCTATTACTGCACTAATTGTGTGCTGTGCAGTAAACAAGCCCTTTGTGTTAATGACTAGCTTCTAATTAGCTATCTATTCCAGAGTGTTACACTCACAGCAAAGAGTCTAAAAAATGGATAGTTCATTGAATCACAATAGGTAACTCTGGTATGCTGAGGAAAGCCTGCGGGTCTAAAACTGCCACTTAGAAATATTATAATGAATCACCATGTGAAAATTCAGCAACTTCATTGGCAATTATTGTGAAATTCATAAAATAGCGCGTTTTCCTGATAGCATCATGCAATGACCCCTTTTTAGGATTTTAATGATTTCAGTTATACCCTATCCGAGAGATTATAAAGTTAGCGCTTTTCTAAAGTAAATGTTATTATGTTGCACCGCTACTCATAAAACAAGAGACGAAAGTTCCGAGCTGACAAACTAGTTGACATGTTCAATAGTCCAGTCATTAAAGCCTAAACCCGAAAATAATTAGTAACTTGCTGAAATTTTAAGGGGTTCTTAAGGAAGGTAAAATAACATACCGGGTGATTTTGCAGCGTTCTGGGGTGTACGGAAAGGGTTGAAAAGGGGTGAAAACTGTTTTTTGCTAATAACATTGCCAAAAAAATTAGTAACACGCTGCAAATTTGGAATAAGGTTGTTCTTACGGTTTTGTAACGTGTATTAAATTTGCAGCGTTTTGCAACATACGGAACATTGTCTATTATTAAAAAACAATGAAATTATTTAATCACACGGGTGAAAAAACTTTGTAACTCGCTGTAAATTTGTAATTAAGTTGTTTTTACCGTTTCGTAACGTATATCAAATTTGCAGCGTTTTACAACAAATCGAACATTGTTTATTATTAAAAAAAACAGTGCGATTTGTTAGTAACAAGGTTAAAAAAAGTAGGAACACGGTGCAATTTTAGAATTAGGTTGTTCTTACCGGTTTGTAACGTTTTGCAAAAAACTGAACTTTTTTCATTCATTACCATTTAAACAAATATTTCAGTTAGTAACAATAGTGAAAAAGTTAGTGAAGAGTTGCAATCTGGAGAAAATGTTGTGAAAACCTTTTTGAAACATTTTTCAAAGGTCATCATTTTTTTTGAGCCATTTTTGAAAGTGCCAACAAAAAAAAATTGGTATCTTTTGTATTATTGGTTGGTATAGGTAGTACTAGTCAATAGAGCAATAGTTACTATGGCACAATTGCTCTCGGCCAAGTTATACAAGTTCGAAGATTCGTAATAATCATACATGTTTTAATTTTTGAAAGTGCCGAGATTCACCAAATAATGATAAGAATTGCTAGAACTAGCGACCTCAAGTAATTTAACATAACGCCTGTAATCCCTGAAGGGTTGGGCAGAGGAGTACCGAATAAAAATGAATAATAATCTGTTTCTTTTTGTGAATAGTACCAAAAACATTTTAAAATATACAAATCTGCTGGTAGGACCAACATCGGGAACAGAATCGGGGTTGCCTGTGGTTAGGGGTCTTGGGAGAGGAATCTCCTAACAATACACTGCTGCTTTTTGAATCAGCCCTTTTTAGGGGGAAATAAAATCATGAAATGAGTTATCTCGCTCTGCGCTGATCTGTAGAGTCTGTCAGACTCCTAGACGCCCTTTGCGTTCCAGATACTAAGATAGTCGACGAGGTGGTACCTACATTTCATTCATACATTTGTTGTTTTCTCAAAGAGCCTCATAGCTTTGAAACACGATACTGTTAGCGGTGAGACGGGTTTGCCTCACCGCCCGCCCAATCAACGAGACTCGACTGAAACTCGTCCTTGGCATCCCGTGGAACTTCAAGGAGCATTTCCGACGTTTGGATCAAAAACAGGATCGAGCCGGGGCTGCCTTCAAGCTGTTACCCAACCTTGTGAGCAAACGCCGCTTTCTGAAGGCTCTACGAGGAAGTGGTACGGTTAAAGCCCCTCTACGGGAACCCTGTGTCTGTCGTTTCCACACGTTGGCAATCCGGAAAGGAGGTTGCCACTACTTCAGCAGCAATAATGACAGCGAAGGCAGAACACGCGAAAGGACGCCCTCGAAATCTCAATCCAGTCGCGTACGGCAAGTAATGCGGAGCTAGTTGTCTTATCAAGGATCAGGCCCAGGACTACAGCATATCGTGTTCCACCCTCGTCTAAATAAGCTTTTAGTGGCCCTCATGGAGCCAAACGCCTACCGGCTTGCGGGACTATTTCAGCGGGATAGGTACCGTAGCACGGTCGATGATGATGATTCCTGCGTTTGGCCCCAAGGCTGAACCGGGCATCAGCCGCCCTCAGGCGGCTCCTGCCCAATATCGGCAGTGGTAGGGGCCCGCGGCGTCGGACGTCAGCAGATGATCTCCGGCCACCGTAGGCGCGGGCATGCGGGCAGCGAGTAAAGGGCAACTCACTGCCCGACCATGGACCATGCCCGGGTCGACGGCTCGTTGTGCCCCACGCGCGCCTCAAAGAGCGTCAGCACACTGATGGGCCCCCCCTCTCAGAGGGCCAAAGAATTATTTCCTTACCGTGACCCCGGAACAGAAAGGGCTATTGAAGGACACCGTGGATTTTAGTCAGTAAAAGTCTGACAGTCCCTCCTGCCCTGCCCGGGGTTGGAGGACTCATTTGATGATTTTACCACGTTAAAAAAAAAGAGGGTTAGGTAGAGGTGTACCCAATTAAAATGAATGAAAATCACTTTACTTTTTGTGAAAAGAAGTTAAAACATGTTAAAAGAATATATAAATCTGCTGGTGGGGCCAGAATCCGGAACAGAATCGAAGTTGCCTGTGGTAGGGATCTTGGGAGAGAAACCTCTTAACAATACAAATCCTGACCAACAGAACTGCTTTCTGAATCAACCACGTTTGTTTGGCAAATAAAATCATCAAAATTGTGCTACGGTACCTATCCTGCTAAGATAGTCCTGTGACCTGGCAGGCATAAGACAACTAGCTCCTCATTACTCGCCGTATGCAGCTGGATTAAGATTTCGAGGGCGTCTCTCCTTCACGTGTTCTGTTTCCTATTTCGCTGTCATTGCTACTGCAGAAGAAGCGGCTGCCTCCTTACCGGACTGCCACGGTGTGATCTGGATACAGATGCCCTCCAAGCATATATGAGTGGATCACCCGAAAAGCCATGATTCCCTGGTGCGATAAGCTTATCTGGTCTCTTTCTTATGGAGACAACGGACACAGAGTTCCCATAGAGGGGCTTTAACCGCACCACTTCCACGTAGAGTCTCCAAAAAGAGGCGGTTGCCTCGCAATATTGGGTAACAGCTTGAAGTCAGCCCCGGGACTGCTTCTTGAAGTTCCACGGGATTTCAAAAACGAGTATCAGTCGAGTTTCATTGATTGGACGGCGATGCAAACCCGTCCAACCGATAGTTGGGATCTGACAGTATCGCGTACCGAAGGCTATGAGACTCTTTCAGAAAACAACAAATGTATGAATGAAATGTACCGGGTCGTCGACTATCTTAGATCTGGAACGCATATTGCAACCTAATGAAGGAGGTGGACTGTTAGTCAGCAGGAGTCTGACTTGATGATTTTATTACCCGAAAAACGGGTTGATTCAAAAAGACTGACTTTTGGTCACGATTCGTACTCTTAGGAGGTCGCTCTCCCAAGACCCCTAATACAGGCAACTTCGATTCTGTTCTGGATTCTGGCCCCACCAGTAGATTTATATATTTTTAACATGTTATTACTTCTTTTCACAAAAAATAGTGATTAATTATTATTCATTTTAATTGGGTAAACCTCTACCCAACCCTTCAGGAATAACAGGTGTAATGATATTTTATGTTAAATTGCTTGAAGTCGCTAGTTTTTATCATTATTTGGTGCATATTGGCACTTTCAGAAATTAAAAAATGTATGTAAATTACGAATCTTCGATCTTGTATAACTTGGCCGAGAGCAATCCTACAACTGTTGTGCCATAGTAACTATTTCTCCAAATAACTAGTACTACCCATAGGTGACAATTTTTTTCGTTCCTTTCAGAAAAGGCCCAAAAATAAAAATAATTATTCCACAACTATCACACAACGCCATCTAGTCCCAAGCCAAGCTAAGCAGAGCTTGTGATAGGGGTACTAGACAACTGATAAGCATACTTATATATTTCTAAATACATACATCATAATATGATAGACAAATTACACCCAGACACAGAACAAATGATCGTGCTCATCACACAAACATTTGTCCTGGGTAAGAATCGAACCCACGACCCCCGGCATAGCAGTCAGAGTCACTAACCACTAGACCAACAGGCCAGTCAAAATGTATGGAGCGTTAATGTTCTCCTTTGAAAAATGTTTCAAAAAGGTGTTGACAACATTTTCTCCAGATTGCAACTCTTCACTAACTTTTTCACTATTGTTACTAACTGAAACATTTGTTTATATGGTAATGAATGAAAAAAGTTTAGTTTTTTGCAAAACGTTACAAACCGGTAAGAACAACCTAATTCTAAAATTGCAGCGTGTTCCTACTTTTTTTACCCTTGTTACTAACAAATCGCACTGTTTTTTTAATAATAAACAATGTTCGATTTGTTGTAAAACGCTGCAAATTTGATATACGTTACGAAACGGTAAAAACAACTTAATTACAAATTTACAGCGAGTTACAAAGTTTTTTCACCCGTGTGATTCAAAAAGACTGACTTTTGGTCACGATTCGTACTCTTAGGAGGTCGCTCTCCCAAGACCCCTAATACAGGCAACTTCGATTCTGTTCTGGATTCTGGCCCCACCAGTAGATTTATATATTTTTAACATGTTATTACTTCTTTTCACAAAAAATAGTGATTAATTATTATTCATTTTAATTGGGTAAACCTCTACCCAACCCTTCAGGAATAACAGGTGTAATGATATTTTATGTTAAATTGCTTGAAGTCGCTAGTTTTTATCATTATTTGGTGCATATTGGCACTTTCAGAAATTAAAAAATGTATGTAAATTACGAATCTTCGATCTTGTATAACTTGGCCGAGAGCAATCCTACAACTGTTGTGCCATAGTAACTATTTCTCCAAATAACTAGTACTACCCATAGGTGACAATTTTTTTCGTTCCTTTCAGAAAAGGCCCAAAAATAATAATAATTATTCCACAACTATCACACAACGCCATCTAGTCCCAAGCCAAGCTAAGCAGAGCTTGTGATAGGGGTACTAGACAACTGATAAGCATACTTATATATTTCTAAATACATACATCATAATATGATAGACAAATTACACCCAGACACAGAACAAATGATCGTGCTCATCACACAAACATTTGTCCTGGGTAAGAATCGAACCCACGACCCCCGGCATAGCAGTCAGAGTCACTAACCACTAGACCAACAGGCCAGTCAAAATGTATGGAGCGTTAATGTTCTCCTTTGAAAAATGTTTCAAAAAGGTGTTGACAACATTTTCTCCAGATTGCAACTCTTCACTAACTTTTTCACTATTGTTACTAACTGAAACATTTGTTTATATGGTAATGAATGAAAAAAGTTTAGTTTTTTGCAAAACGTTACAAACCGGTAAGAACAACCTAATTCTAAAATTGCAGCGTGTTCCTACTTTTTTTACCCTTGTTACTAACAAATCGCACTGTTTTTTTAATAATAAACAATGTTCGATTTGTTGTAAAACGCTGCAAATTTGATATACGTTACGAAACGGTAAAAACAACTTAATTACAAATTTACAGCGAGTTACAAAGTTTTTTCACCCGTGTGATTAAATAATTTCATTCTTTTTTAATAATAGACAATGTTCCGTATGTTGCAAAACGCTGCAAATTTGATACACGTTACAAACCGGTAAGAACAACCTAATTCCAAATTTGCAGCGTGTTACTAATTTTCTTACCCCTGTTTTTAACTAATTGCACTGTTTAAAAAAAAAAAACAATGTTCCGTATGTTGCAAAACGCTGCAAATTTAATACACGTTACAAAACCGTAAGAACAACCTTATTCCAAATTTGCAGCGTGTTACTAATTTTTTTGGCAATGTTATTAGCAAAAAACACTTTTCACCCCTTTTCAACCCTTTCCGTACACCCCAGAACGCTGCAAAATCACCCGGTATGTTATTTTACCTTCCTTAAGAACCCCTTAAAATTTCAGCAAGTTACTAATTATTTTCGGGTTTAGGCTTTAATGACTGGACTACAAGTTGAGCGTGCTCATAATGTACACTCAGCGAGGTGTCAACGAACTTGTACTACAACTAACTTCATAAAATTAAGAAAATGAGGCGAAATAAGTCTTGTCAAGTAGTTTTGAAAGTTGGTACAACTATTTTTCGAGGTGACCAGTGGGTCTAAAAGGCCACTTCAGCAATTTCACAATATGCATTGCCTTAACTCTTTTGCTCAAGCAATAGGGTACCTAGTGCAGTAGAGAATTGAATTTTATCGCATTTATTTAAGCTACATCGTTGTTAGATCCCAGATGAATATAGTACGAGTAAAAGTCCCGGACCGTATTTTATTTTATTCAATATAAAGATTATGTCATATTTATTTTTACTCTTAAGAGCAAGAATTTGAAATCTACACATTATTTTATTTAATAGAGGTATAAATTGGATCAAAGTATTTTACAAACGAATTTCTCATGTGTCGTTGGTAGATAAAAGTTGCGAATTTTAACACAATTACTGTGCATTGTTTATTTATTACAAAGAACAAAGAACCTAACCTGTCCGTGTCGGGGTGCCCACAAGTCCCGAGCTCGATTCGCTCGCTCTTGGATCCCAAGATCTCCCGTTTCTAAATATTTAATGAAATATCAGTTTTACTATAGGTACCTAATTGAACATTCGGAATAATACACATTATGTCATACAATACTTAGGGACATATGACATTATTTCATACAAAATTAGGAGATTAAATTATTATGGTACTTACTAGATATTATGTCAGAACAGCATTAGAAGTGAAGATAATTATTTAAAACGAAATTTAGATTTTTTGATGATTACGGTTACTGAATTTTATAGCAAACGTGTTCTGGCTGATGATTTTCGGACAAACAGTTTTAGGAGACGAAAAGGGAAACCACTTTTGACTGATGCTTTATTGCAGTTAAAACTACTTTTGACGAAGAGCGTCATTCAATAGTACTTTTAACCGCAAATTTGCAGTCAAAAGTACTAATAACCAATAATTTTCAGTCAAAACCACTTTTGACCAACCTGTTCAGTCAAAAGTGCTTTTGACTGATTTTGCTAGTCAATAGTACTTTTGACTAGATAAGAGATTTGACTGCAACATATGTATTAATAGACAGACAGGCCTGTTGGTCTAGTGGTTAATGACCCTGACTGCTATGCCGGAGGTCGTGGGTTCGATTCCCACCCAGGACAAATGTTTGTGTGATGAGCACGATCATTTGTTCTGTGTCTGGGTGTAATTTTATCTGTATATTTAGAAATATATAAGTATGTTTATGGCGTTGTGTGATAGTTGTAAAAAAAATATATATAAAAAAAAAACGTCGCGTTGGTGGACCGCTCCAAATTATTAATTATCTAAGATTTTTTTCCGGTCATCTAGAACAGTTTAGTGGAATGCTCAAAGGTCAAACAAACAAGTTCATTTTTTAAAGTTAGTTTATTCACGCCAAATAAATAATTCGGTAACAGGTTTCATAATTTCATGCACAGCCACATTAGTTTCAAATGTAATAAACGTTGACGTGTGGAGAACATTAAAGCGCATTTCACACAGAGAGCGGGCGCGGGTCGGGCGCGGGTCGGGGCGGGAGTACGGCGGGTCTAGTTCTTTGTATTTAAATGGAAGACTTCACACTGAAAGCGTGCGCGGGTCGGGCGCGGGGCGGGTCGTGCCCGTACACCGAAACGCGCCCGACCCGCGCCCGACCCGCGCCCGCTCTCTGTGTGAAATGCGCTTTATTTCAACATTACGCACATTCACGAGTGTTCTCAAAGAGGTCCACATCAACACGAAGATTAAAATTTAAATAAAAGTGCAACCAGTCAAAGCGTCACTATATGTAATAAAAGTCGTGCATGTTCCGAGGTGCATTAGGCTGGCTACACGCGACCATTGGGTACTTTATGACAAGAGCGGGGGCAGGCGTTCCTTTTGTTGGTCGTGTGTGCGGTGCCTGTCAGAATTTACACTTTAAAAGCCCTCTCGGTAAAACTGTTCCACATCGTGGTAGGGTGCTCGTACATTGTAGCGTAACGTTATGATGGGTACGTTCTCGGGAGATCGGAACACTTATTGCACTTCGCTACTTTGCGCTCAAAGGTGGAGTTTGATTAACTTTATGTTTCACTCGTAAATGTGCAGATTGAACATGAGACGCGCGAGTACACCACGCGGACTACTTACCTTGTCAATTTACATAGAGATGATGTCGGCTTTAAGGGCGGCCAACCCGTCTATCTTTTCATGCAAACAGATATTTCTTTGAAACTTTTGAACTAATAGGCATCTTATGCACTTTATCTAGGTTTCTATCAAAACGCGAAATCAAAATTTTAAGAAACAAATTCAGTACAAACCTCCAAAAATCAGCTTTTTTGCACAAATTTTATATGATGTTTGGGCGTTTATAATGTACTCATTAATTGTAACCGGAAAGAAATATTTGCATAGAAACCTTGCAAATGTAATGGAGTTTCTAAATGCAAAACCTTTTTTTCATAATCTTGTAAGGCTTACGAAAAAACACGTATTTCTTGGAACAAGTTTTATGAAACTTCCGCACACTATTTTTTCTTTAATGTTATCGCGTTCTCACTTGATTGTTAGCCATGTGGCGGTAAGAGGTAAGCGGGGGACGAGTCGAGCGGGGACGAGTTTGCCTCTTGTTCTGGATGAAACAACAAGCTTTTTGGCCATGCTCGCGTTGCCGTTCGTCGGATGGGGAAGGGCGCTCTTAATGCTTCAGGCTGAAGATAGCGTCGGCGATGGTTAGATACTTTATGTTGGGAACGAAAGTAAAAAAATAAGCTATCTTACACAGACTAAAGCTATTGTCAAACTGACAGACGAACCGAATGCGTGGCGTAGCGTTTTTGTTTGTAATGTATGGAATTGTTTGAAGCCTGTCACATAGAGTATCGGATCGCTTTCGCATTTTTATATGACATGATTCGGTTCGGTTCGCTATCGCCTGTCTGATTGACAAAGGCCTAAATGATTCATTCAAAAGAAAATCGTTTTTAAAAATCCGTAAAACTGTCACTTGTCAGTGAGAGTCATTGTCTGGAATCGCTGGGAAATTGATTATTATATAATAATATATAATTGGAACGAAGTTCCTTATCGCGCGTTGTGAAAGGGGGCTAGACCAATTCTTACGAAAAGTTGTCACGACACTTTTTGCTATAGTAAGAGACAGACAGATATGTTTCTCTGTCTGTCTCTCTCTCTCTTATAGAAAGCAAGCCAGATATTTTCATTTCTATTTCGCATTGAACAGTGTGGTGTCGCGACGATTATTTTTGTTGAGTGCGTAGAGGTTTTTTGTAAACAATAAAAAATAATAATAATAATGAATCCTTAATGAAAAAATATCGAGGTTTTCGTTATCGGTGTCGTTTTCATGGTTTTCCAGGGTGTTTAAACAGATGGTGCAGTCAAAATGTAAATCCAAGATGGCGGCAGCATAAATTATCGAAGTTTTCGTCATGGGTGTCGTTTTCATGGTTTTCGAGGGTGTTGAAACCGATGTTGCAGTCAAAATGTAAATCCAAGATGGCGGCTGCAAAAAATATCGAGGTTTTCGTCATGGGTGTCGCGTCGTTTTTATGGTTTTCGAAGGTGTTGAAACCGATGGTGCAGTCAAAATGTAAATCCAAGATGGCGGCTGCAAAAAATATCGAGGTTTTCGTCATGGGTGTCGTTTTCATGGTTTTCGAGGGTGTTGAAACCGATGGTGCAGTCAAAATGTAAATCCAAGATGGCCGCTGCATAAATTATCGAAGTTTGCATCATGGGTGTCGTTTTCATGGTTTTCGAGGGTGTTGAAACCGATGTTACAGTCAAAATGTAAATCCAAGATGGCGGCTGCAAAAAATATTGAGGTTTTCGTCATGGGTGTTGTTTTCATGGTTTTCGAGGAAGTTGAAACCGATGGTGCAGTCAAAATGTAAATCCAAGATGGCGGCTGCAAAAAATATCGAGGTTTTCGTCATGGGTGTCGTTTCCATGGTTTTCGAGGGTGTTGAAACCGATGGTGCAGTCAAAATGTAAATCCAAGATGGCGGCTGCAAAAAATATCGAGGTTTTCGTCATGGGTGTCGTTTTCATGGTTTTCGAGGGTGTTGAAACCGATGGTGCAGTCAAAATGTAAATCCAAGATGACGGCTGCAAAATAACAAAAATCAAAAAATATTATTATAACTTAAAAAAAAATAAAATTTTATTACAATTCTTTCACTAATTAATCGAAAGGAACTTCGTTCCCTTGACACCTCTCAAGTTTTTTTATTTAGGTATCTTACTATTTATTGTCACATTCACAACCATTTTCAATTTTTTTAATATTTTGAAGTAAGTTCTCAATACTTAGCTGTAGACATAGTGTGTCTCAGTCCTTGTCCTTTCACATCCGTGAGCGGTATATCTGACTGTGCATTATTATCATTGTCGTAGTCCCGGAGACGCGGTGTGTTGTCTCCCTCCCCCCCCCCCCCCCCCCCGCCCCGCACCGCACCGCACCGCGCCGAGGTGCCTGCCCGGAGGAACACCCGACACACACCAAAGTGAGATTGCACTTTTGATGATTTTAATTAAACCTCTGACTGTTGTTTCGGGTGAAGTTCTTAACTTGCTTCCGAGCCTCATTGTTTCATTCAAAAAGTATGATGTAGTAGTGATGTTAATATTATCAGGGAAGTAAAAGCTTCCGCATTTTCCAGTAACGTGTCATAATTGGGTAATAGAGCTGCGCTTGTGATAAAAAACATCCACTTTCAATAATAAAGTACTGCTTACACAGCTCACAACCAGCGGGACACGAAAGTAATTCGCTCATTAAAATCAACGGAGCGATTCATACATTTTTCAGAGCGCTGTTACGGAAGCATTTGAAAGCGCATCCGTATTTTAAATTCTCACTAAACGTGAGAGTAACATCAAAGTGTATAAAATAAAGTATAGAGCAGTTCACTCATCGCCTTTTGAAGTGCTAATTCGCGTCGGGCGGGTGGAGATCCTCTTTGCCGGTAAATCGAGCTGAAAAACATAGTGACCACTGCAACTTGACGGAGGCGGCCGCAGGGAGTGTGCGGGGAGCGGGGTGTGCGGGGGTGTATGTAGTAGCACATAATTAAGGACGCTCTTTGATTATCGAGTACCGAATTGATATGAAGCAGGTTATTAGGTTTTCTGTTCAATAAAAAGTACAGAGAGTGTGACAACACGCTGCGATGAAGAGGAACTAACTGAAAGTGAAAATAAAGAACTTCAACTCAATGATGCAAACTTATTAAAATATCTGTATCTTATTTATTTTCTAACGACACAAATTTCTCGTCTATATTTTTTGCTATCATGAGAGCTGCTATCTGCGTGCGCAGCCAATAAAACTAAGATCAATTTAAAGTTGTTCGCACTTCTAAGGCGGGAAATATTTTTCGTTTTAAATAAGCAAAAGCACAGATGTAATATTTTTCACAAACATGGTGTGAGTTGTCATAAAACTTGTATCGGCGCCGGCGTCACCTCAAAGAGGTTCTATTGCAAAGTTTGATTAGCCTCCGCCCGCCCAGCGCTCGTTGGGCGGTGGAGTTGGGTGGAGGGCGGCGGGAGGCCAATATGATCAAGCTATTTGCCTACAACCGGTCAGGCACTATGCAAATCATGGCGATCAGGCTTCCAGGATATTTAGCTGAAGGAACAACAGTCCGGAGGCTTATGTTTTAACATCATTTTACAGCTCTCTTCTAAAATGTTAACAACGGTATTAAAGTGACAAGATTACAATATTTTTAACGTAAATCAAAGAATATATTTTCAGTAATTAGAGATAAAATCTACTAATCTAGTTAAGCCGCGCTTGCCGAGGTTGGTCTGTGGATGGGTGACCATCTGTCATAGCGAGTTTCCTCCGTGCGCGTGCCTCGGAAAGCACGTAAAGCTATTGGTCCCGGCTGCCATTTGTAGACCTTTGACAGCCGTTACTGTTAATCAGAAGCTCTAAAGTCTGACAACCAGTCTTACCCATCGTATCGTATTACCCAGTTACTGGGTTGTGGTGATCCGACAGCTTGTCGCTCCATGTAAAAAATCTGATATCCAGCTGCATCTGATTCGGCTGGCAGCCGACCCCAATATAGTTGGAAAAAGGCTAGGCAGATGATAAGAGATAAAATCTACAAATCAAATTCAGTCTAATATTAAAAATGTACAAATTATTACGCCATTCATTCATGCCGAACAAACATTCAAACTATCAGACAGACGCGCGGACATATCACACGCAGCAGTAATTAAACTTATATACAATGTCATGTTATCATGTATGTTTGTGTACAAGTTCATCAAGTTGGTAGTCAGCGGGTGACGCCGACTGTGAGAGTGTTGTCGACACAAACTACATATTTATACAATGGAGTTATCAAACACACGCAGATGGAGATGTTTTCATAAACGGGTAAGTTAAACGTGTCACATGCGATACAGATACATGTTTGCTTGTGTTACTGTACAAATTGGTTTAAACAGGAACATAAAGTCTTAGAATAAGATAGCCCATTTTTTTTTATAAAATCTCCCCCTCACTAGGAATTTCTCCTGTATCGTGGGTGCGTTTACAAACGATAGAAACTCACATACACAAACACCCAGACTCGTGCGGAGATCGCAAACCGTGCCATCAACCTTACTCATTATATTCAATACAATGTGTTAACGTTATCATCGGCTCACTTAGTGGTCGTATCATTAAGCCCACTATCTGCCAGCACATGACTTGGAGTCATCCATCAGGACGTCATCCTTTACTCCCTCAGCAACCTCCAAGAAGTAATAATGAAAGATGAAAGGCGCCCGCGGGGCCCCAACTGTTACAGCTCATTCACACAATATTACATTGTTACCGAGCAAATTATCTATACAACCTATACATACTTCATTAGTATGTTCTAAATAATATTAATTTGTCGTTTTCAGAGGGTTATTAGGCTCCATAAAAGAACAAAAACAGCAAAATATACTTAACTATAAATGTAAAATGTGAAAGTACTACGGTGTAGCGACGCGTCTACGTAAGTGCTACGCAGGTGCTACGGTGCGTAGCAACGACGATATAATACTAGACTACGCATTGCACGATCTAACGAACAAAACTATTCTGCCAACTCGCTGAGGTACTACGTAAGCGAGGGAGGCGGGGTACTGCGTTGTGATTGGCTAACTCAAGGTCGGTTCTGTCTCAACGTATGTTTACGGCTCACAGGATTGGTCGAAATGAGACGGATATAAGACTTTTTTGCCTAATGTGTTGGCAGACATCGGTCGCCTGTTATAACCAGTCTAGTATTATATCGTCGTTGGTGCGTAGTAATCTGTGTCCTCGTAGAAGCGCTACGCTTGCGTCGAGTTGAACGACTCATTACGAACAATCACAAAAACTTGAGATATACTTGTTCAAACTTTAAGACAACTATTTTATTTCAGGAGTTTAATTTTGTACACTTTGTGAAAAACATATCTTGAGTCTCGATTGTACTAACCTACACTAAACCGTATATAACTTGGCTATATTTGAACAAGTCTGAACGTTTTAAACGAATTTATGATCCAAAGTACATTACAGTGGAACGCCGATGAGGTCCGAGTGATTTACGCGAGTGCTCTCATAAATAACGCACAGCGTGTAATAAGCACGCGGTGATTATAATTCACAAATTCATTGTAAACATGTCGTGAAAACATACGAGTGTTACACTCGCACACACTGAACGAACTGGATGTAATTAAATAGACTAATAGTATATATTTTTTTTAGCGTGGTAAAATCATCAAATGAGTCCTCTCACCCCGGGCAGGGCGTGAGGGACTGTCAGACTTGTACTGACTAAAATCCACGGTGTCATTCAATAGCCCTTTATGTTCCGGGGTCACGGTAATGAGATAAGTCCCGCGACCCCGGCAGGCTTTGGCCTTCCAGAGGAGGGGCCCCGTCATCTTGCTGGCGCTCTTTGAGGCGCGCGTGGAACACAACGCGTCGTCGACCCGGGCATGGTCCATGGTCGGACAGCGAGTTGCCCTTTACTCGCTGCCCGCATGCCCGCGCCTACAGTGGCCGGAGATCGTCTGCTGACGTCCGACGCCGTGGGCGTCCACCACTGCGGCTGGGGTGGAGGGAGGACGCTGTCCTCACCCTCACGCAGCGCGACTCCTTCTTCGCGAGCATTACTGCTTCGCAGAAGGAGGCAACCGCTTTCCCAATCTTCTTGACCAATGCCGGGCGCGAGAGTTCTCCACCTATCGCCGTCGTGAGGACACGGCGGTGGCCCAAGCGGGGCAGTCCTGCACCGTATGCTCCACCGTGTCCTCCGGGCGATCCTCGCAGTGGTGGCACCCAAACTTTTCCACCTTCCTCATCAGAAACAGGTACCTCCCGAAACATCCGTGTCCGGTGAGGACCTGCGTCAGGCGCAAGGTAGATGTACATAGTTCCCTTGTGCTATTTAAATGCAAGTATCAAACGAAAAACCACACGACGAAAATTCATTGTCCTTATCAGGTGCAATAACTGTTAAATTAATATCAATTTATTATTCTCTTCAACATAAACCTGCAGTGGCTGGCACTCGCCACTTGCCACCACTTACACAAATAGGTTCCTATAAAAACAGAGTGCATTCAATAACTTCGTTCAATATTCGTGCGTCATCAACACCGACACACATGCACGCACTCGCTCATTTACTATCAAATAAATTGTAGGGAGCATAACTGTTTTATTTTAATAGCCACCAATAAAGGTGCATTTTCGGCAAAAATGGCGACCGGCGGCAGCGGCACGGCACGACACGGCACGGGGCGGCATTGGTACGGTATTCGGCAATGGTACTGCAACGGCTCGGCGTTCGTCGTCGTTCTTTTTCAGTAATGAATGTCATAAAGTCGCGCGGCTTAAATGAAACGAATCTTGTTTACGGTCGCAGAGTCGCGGATTGAAATGTGATTTTTATTATTAAACGAGTGTGACTGTTTTGTGAGTCAGATTGTATCGTAAAACGAGGACGATTTTATGTGCGGCGCAAATGTTGCGCTTTGTATAAATTAATATCACGACATGTTTCATCGCGCCGGATGACTAATGTAGCTTTGGCAAAATAGACAATAATTGAAATTATATTTAAGCAATAACGGAACTTCCAAGTCGAAACTTAAATATTTTTCTTAGTTGCTGGAGTCATTAAATATTTATTTGTTTCCTTAATGGATCTTTAACAAATCTTATCGTCTGGTGATTACTTCCTGGGCCCGCAATGAGCAGTAACTCTCCGCCGTCGTCGACTCTTTTCTCAGGAAATCTGGTTTAACGGCGGCTTCATTACCTGCGCTCGTAAATAACGTCGAGAATTTTCCAGTTTCCACGAACTTGAACAAATCCTCGATGAAGTAAATGTTTTTAAATAGAGCACAAGTTTACAGTCTACACTTAGTTAAGGAAAAAGATTAAAAACATTTCATGAAACTAAAGCCAGACCAAGATCTAAACAAAAACCCGGTTTCAATGTCTGATTCTAAGTGATGCTTACGCAACACCAGAGAAATAAATATAACATCAGTTTACTTTTATGTTTACATGTTCTTCGTCGTAACATGGCTATATAATGTAAATAGTATTAGCATTATAATACTACTAGCATTATAATATAAATTCTGTCGGCCTTGAAATACTTGTAATAGTGGAGGGTCTAATGTTAGTTCTATGGAAAGCTCTATTTCCGGTACTTAGACAGTGACAAGTATAAGTGTCTATCTGTGTGTATGTGTATGTGGTGTACCGCTGTCGACACGAGACGTGTTACCGTGAGTAATGGCGGCGTGTAAACACGTCTTATTTGCGCTCTCTCACGCTCACCGTGCTCGCTCACTGAGCTCACTATGCTCGCTGTGATTACTGCGCTAACCCGACAAGAACGCACTTGATGCAAGTTAAGCTTACTAGTAAAATAACAAACAGGTTAAACAGGAGTGTTTCGTAGAGGTTATGAGAAACGGAGTTCGTTAATAACGTATGCGTTATCAGGTGTTATATAGTTCATGAACCTCTCACCGATTACTATTTCAAAAAAAAAACTGATGGAGCAGCTGTTCAATTCAACTGTCACAAGATGTAGTCTAATCACTAAAGCTATTGTCAAACAGACAGGCGTGGCGAACGCGAAGCGAGGCATTTTTGTTTGTAATGTATGCAGTTGTTTGAAGCCCGTCACATAGACTATCGGATCGCTTTCGCTTTTCTATGTGACTGGATTCAAACAATTCCATAAATTACAAATAAAAACACTTCGGATCGCATTCGCTTCGCCTGTCTGTTTGACAATAGCTTAAAACATAATAACGCTTGTTTCTTTCTTGTTTGCTCAAAGGTTTAAGCAGAAATGCGTCATTAGTACACCTACAGACGAATATTTTGATACTCGTATCAACATTGTGTCCAGTTTTACTTCTGGGCTTTTACTGAGAAACCCATAATGAAACAAAAACAAAAGGAATTTTCTTTGCCTAGAAATCCAACCTATGATCTCATGCTCAGCGGTAATGCTTGCGGCCACCGGACCAACGAAGCAACGCATTATCGTTAAACTGATATTAAAGGTGAACTGTGGTTGTACGCAGAATGATGCTCTTACATTACAGCACACGCCGCGCGCAGTCATCACACGCGCTCTGCTAAGGCCGAGACTCCACCAAAGCTGTGCGAGTCGAGACGTGTTTTGAACAACCAATAGAATTGCGTTGCGGCACGGGCTGCGGAGTAGAGCTGTGTCAATAACGCGATTCTATTGGTTGTTCAAAACACTTCTCGACTCGCACAGCTTTGGTGGAGTCTCGGCCTAACACTGGCAGCGTATAAACACGCTCTTATTATGGCGCGCTCGCACACAATCACGCCGAGCGATTCAATAGTGCCCACGTTTTGGACGCGGAAACTTCACCGCATTGTGTACGTTACACGAAGTGTATGCAGCCGTGGTTAAATATAATAACACCACGTCTGTGCTAACTTTATGAGGAATGTTAGGATGTACTCGCACATGGAATGGGAAGACAACATTCTAGGTAGTGGTGGTGGTTTATTATTAATGTGGCTGGAAACTGGTTGCGGTGTGCCACGCCCTGGGTGACTCCCGACTGGACTTGGAAGACACCTTCGCTTACATTGGGTGTTGAACCCATAGGTTCAAGAAGAAAACATAAGAATTTTATTAAGTTTCTGTACCTACCTTTAATAATTATGAAATAAAACATAAATGCAACAAAAAAATTGCTTTCATCTATACATTTTATTGAATTACATAAAGCTGATTATTTTGCAATTCAAAGGGTTATATCCCGTAGTAAAATGTAGTACATTTGAGTTGGAACTTAACGCAGCAAAACTTTGTTACAAACAGTACCTCCGGTCCTTCATTCTCACCTGTTGTTTGAGGACACATCAACTTTGTGCATGAAAGTCCCATCGGAACTAAATCGTGAAGGAGCGGCAAGTTCTGCGTCGCGGGACACCGCAACAACACATCGCTGTGCCGAGTTCGCTACTGGCGCGATACTGGATAACGAACCGAACTTTTACTACACTGGCTCTAGTAAAAGTTTGGTTTAGGATGATCGGTTCAGTGGTTAAGGCATGTAAAGGTAATAAACAAACAACAATCTTAATGTCACATTTATAATATTAGTTACTCACAACGACATCTCAGATTTTTGTCGTGTGTTGTATAAAATGTACAATCAGTGTATTATGTGTCCAGCCAGAGCGGAGCGAGTGCTGACATATAAATTGTGTCGATAAATAATATACATGATACTTATATACATTCGGAAATATTTACATATTGTGCGGGTTTTGAGCGGAATTAGCTCGGCGGCGAGCCAACATTACCATTCGTAATTTTTCCACGGATGTGGCGTCACGTCTTAGAGACTACTTTGACGATAACGATGTTGTAAAGATGTGCTTAGTATAAAGGAAAGAAACTCTTGTTTCAGCTCCAACAAACACGGGATCTCGTCGATAAATAGTCGATAACAATTGTGGCTGTCTCTCGAACCGTCGACGTCGGTTAAATACAGCATTATATTTAAATATCTTACGTTAATCTGACTGCTCCGTGTACATCCCGCTTTCGAAATTAATCACGTATGTCTCAGGTGCGGGAGTTGCACACAACAAGCAAATTACTGAGAGATTGACAGTCAAGCGATCAGTACGTCTACTTTTAACAATATACGGACGATAAAATCTCAAGGGATTGCTAAGAATGCACAACACATAGTAAAAAAAAAATATTAGGTCCGACAATCTATATACTAAACAAGTTTTAGTCGTAGCAAAATTTTAGTAGCCTTGTAAGAACTGGTATGTGTATACTAGTCTTCTAGTACTAACAATAGAATTTAAGCTTTTTGTAATACGTAATACTTCTAATAATATAATAGTAATAATGCAATGTGAATCACTGTTGTCCGGTTTTCTTTTTCATTACTAGTTCATTTTTAAAAGTCCCTCGAGGTTATCTTTCATAATTTAACAGAATATTGAAAACTGAGAAAGAAGAAGACAAATTTTATTATTCATATAATTTTATTCCTAATGGAACTTTTGCTCGTAACCTGTAGTGTATCAAGTGAGCAGTATCACTGCGCGTCTGCTCGCTCGCGGTGAGCACTCAGCGGGCTGCGGTGCGGCGCTCGCACCGTTCGCGTTGGGACTCGTTTGTCGAGTGATTAGCGATTAGTTGCGACTTGAGGATGACTGAGCGACTGCTCGTGACAAGACCGAACACAGTGGCGGGGCAAGACCTAAATTTGATGTGGGCAAGACAGATTTCGCGAGGCCCTGTTCTATGGCAACCTGAAGACGGATTTTATAAAATAATAAAAACAAACAAAACAATTAATACTGCCAAGTTTTTATTCATAAAAATACAAATTAGATTCATAATTATTAACAACATGTTGTCCAGATTGCAAATCTTCACTAAGTTTTTTATCACTATTACTAACTGAAATTTTTGATTATATAGTAATAAACAATGTTCCGTTTGTTGCAAAACGCTGAAAATTTAATAAATTACTTGTATAGTAATTACTGCGTTATATACTTATTATCAATTAAATATTTCTTACCTTATGTAAAATAGACGAGTACAGGTACCGGTGTATTACAAATCACAAAGAAAACAAAAACAATTAAAAAACGTCACTGTTTTCAGGGGCAATCAATATACTTAAACACTATCTATTTATTCACTAAATATTATTAAAACATTTGATTGGTTGGCTTCCAAGTAAAGAACGTAAACAAATAAAACCAGGGATTCCCCGCACTCTGGTCGGCGGCAAATATTGCCAGTCTAAGAAAACATGTTTCACAACAAAATTGATTTATATATATTTTTTTTATTCTCGCTTTAAAAATTTTTGAGGCGCGAGGCCCCTTGTACCGCGAGGCCGTAGGCGGTGGCCCACGTCGCCCACGCCTTACGCCGCCACTGACCGAACAGATAATATGTCGCCATTTCGAACGCGAGAAAGCGATGTGATTGATTGCATTTATAGAGATATTCATTACTTTTATAATACGTGTGTAAATTGTAAATTATTCAATGGATTCTATTAGTTTTATTTACTTTTATCAGATTGATGTAACTTTACAATTTCTATCGTCAAAAACTCAGGAACAATCAAGTACAGAACTTTTAAACACCTTTGTAACGAAACTTTCTATGTAATTAATTTAATCAATATCCTTCTGTCGCGATGCACCGTGCAAGTAGGCTCCGTCTCGTGAATGTGAGCCAAACAAGTACATAGTTTGTATAAAAGTAAAGAATGTTCCCAGCGAGCGTTAATAAGTTTTAATGACCCTCCGCGAGAGGTCGCCTGCTACCGATCTCTGTTAATTACCTGCTACACTTTGTACCCCCTCCGCCCCCCCTCCCACCGCTGCAGGCACAGGTTGCAAGACAACAGTGTTTAGAGCAGGATGATAGAACCTTTGGTGTTGCTCAACTACGTAGTTAATTCTCCAACAAAATCTGCTCGCTTTATCCGTACTTACAGCTTACTTGAAATTAGTCAATATCTTGTAAGAAGAAAGATAACATAACAATACTGTAGTAGCTGTCATAACTTACAGAGAACATTAAATGTCGTAACCGATTATGAGTAACACACGCGCTACAAATGATTACTCTAATAAGTTGGGAAAAAAATACCTCAACTTCATGTAACAGTCGCGTCATGTGAGCGCTTATACCTACTTTTCAGTTTCATTGCAATAAAAATTTCAGTACACAAGAACACATTTAACAAAGTGAGATAAACGCATGTGTCGATCTCACTTTGTTAAATGTGTTCTTCGAAATATAGGCTCAACTTTGAGCATATTTGTTTGATGAAATCAACATTTATGTGGTTATTCACACAAACATTCCGAATATGCAAACATGTTTTAATTTACCAGTAAACGCGGAGTGAGCTTTTTCAACGAATAAGCACTACACGTACCACATGGTACATTTTTATTTTCACGAATGAAAGAATTATATAAAACATTTTTAGAAACCAATATACCATGAAAACATCAGTCTACACTCACCTCGCAAATTAATGATGTCCACATAGTTTGTAGTGCGACACATGCGACCGTACGGTGGCGGCGCGACGGCGGCGGCGGCACTTGTCTAGTTGGTCAAATGCACTTGTATTGTGTCGCACGTCGCACGTGTTAGATTTATGATTTTATGATTCATAGCTCCTATGTAATTAATAATAGAAAAATATTTAAAACTACGATCAACTGATTTCCGAACGAAAACAGTTGTTAGTCAAATATTGTATCGAATTTAATAAAGGTGACAAATAAATAATAACTAAATTTCTAAATGATGTAATCAAGTTTTAAAAAGGTTCTACTACATAGGATTTGTTTATTATTACTTATTTCATTAGTTATTTAGCTAAATTGTATGACAATCTGCCATTGGTCAATTATGGCGGCAATATTTGTTGGAAGTGGTACAATTCGAAGTTTATAAAAACAGATGTACCCTCACTTTCGTGGTCATTATTATCCAATCGTTTTATAAGGTAAAAGCTGTGCTCTGAGTGTTGTTCTGTTTAATTAATGAGATTTAGTAATTGAGAATCCAACTGTGTGATGCTGAAAGTTATAATTTGTGTTCTAATGTTCTACAATGAAAATGTAAGTTAATTGATATTTATTATGATGAGAATATTGATGTATTTTTATAAATGTGTGACTGTGTACTGATAAAATAATTGTTGCCGTGGAGTTTCTTTCTCCGATCTTCTCCACGAGGACCTAGGGATTTGCGAACGGAGGTAGCTTGGTAATAAATACCTAGTCTTGATTTTGTGCTTTTCATTATAAACCCATTCCTGTACAAAAGTCATAAGAGATACCTTACATACAGTAAATAAATAATATTAACCATCCTGATATCTAAGACTTGATAATAAAGTCTATATTAATGTCAATAAAACCAAAAATACACATTCTATCCATCACACACACAATCCTTTATTTTTCTAACACACGCAACAGGAATAAGCCACAGATTGCGGGTCGTGTTCACAGCACACAAACTTGTCCTACGTTCTATATCAAGCTGAATATTAACCGATTTCAACTAACGACCGAGTGAATTAGTTACTAGTAGGATAGCACACAGGGTTTTACGTTTGACTCGATGCAAGTCGACGAAAACATTTCACTGGCGGATTTGTCCAAAAATATTTCTCTATGTCAGCCCGAATGCCCAGGGCTTGTTTTTGTTTTTACATTAATTTTCTTTATATAAAACTGAAACAATACATGGCATGCTGGTACTAGACACGACGTAATACAGACCTGAAATAAATTATATTATGAAAGCAAAGCAGATGTTTCTAAACAAGTTCGGAAATAAGATCACTAGTGATATCTATGTTTTTGTTAACGCTATTCTTAAAATATAATCTTAAATCTTCTCCCTTGTGTCTCATTAGCTGCTCTCCACACAGAGTCACAGACAGAGAGGCTTATGTTCCTTGCAGCTCCTCTGTACATTTTTGTATCACAGTTGCCTCGCCCTTCCCCCATTACAAGGATTTGCATAAATGCATTAACCCGTGTACTTAGGCTACCCGCGCACTTGTCACTTTTTTTCCGGTGATTTTTTGATGCCCCGTCAAATGCTACTATGAAGATAAATATGAGACGGAGCTGGTTATAGTGACACATAATTCCAAGCGTCTGGCAATATTTGCTTGCATTCGACTAGGTGAAAAAAAGTTCGCACTTCGTTAGCGTGCATGCGGCTAACAGTCGGCACCTCGTGCCTCAAGAGCATTGAGCCTATCGTCAGGAAAATAAGGTAATTAATCAAGCAGACTTCTACAATGTACTTTAAACAATGATATTATAAATGAATAGATACGTTACCTATACGACAATCTATCTTCAAAAACAGTACACTAACGCACACATGAATAACTAAATATTGCAATAGCACACTACATCACGATTAGGCACTAAAGTAGGATGGCATCGCAAGTGAAAAAGAGACAAATATAATTTTACGCGATGTTCGGTAATGACATCTATCTCTGTTGCACTCTTTCTTTTTTGACGCCATATTTTAGAAACGTAATGTTTGATTTGTGAAAATATTAAGATAAATAGTATATTTACGAATGATATGTGATTCCTTGACTTTTAGAAGTTTTGCTTGTATAATTTGTACAATATCTCATAACACACGACGGCATTTTCGGTGGTTTTGGGTCATATTACTTTGTACTTCGTGACGTGCGTATGTTGTCGCCGGCAACGTCGCACTGAGGTCAAAATGTGTGAATCAGCCTGATTTGAGCGCGTGTGTTTTTGAGCGCGTATAACGTATCTACACCTTTTTACTTATAATATCATTGACTTTAAATGTTTTTTAATTTGAAAGTTTTCGTAGTAATTTCCTCACAAAGATTACAAAGTACAAGTGTAAAGGTTCTCGAACATTTTCCAATGTTCTTGTTCTACGTGAACTTGTTGGACAGCTTTTAAACAAAAACATGATGGGTACCTACCTGAAATTATTTCAACAACGTATATTTTGTTAACAAGCGAATTGGCTCTTATGCTTAGACAATATTGAAGTAAAGTCGGAGCAGATTGTTATGTTCAAATTCTCTGACTGACTTCAGGCTACCTTTATTTATTACTATAACTATAACGTACCTGTGCGGTGGTTTTATGTTTGGTTTTAAGTCCTACATTTTTTTTTATAATGTAGATTTTTTATGTACCAACAGTACCTACTTTCACAGTTTTATGTCTTTTGACTGGAACTGTAGCACCACTTTGTATTTGACAATTCTAAGGTGCCTGTGACTCGCCTACTTGAAATAAATGATTTCGCTACCCCCACCGAATAATATCGTAATCGATAAATTCAAATTTTACAGGAAAAATAAAACAGTGTTTTTTTATGATTATTGTAAAAATTATCCAACCTAAGAGAATGATTTATATATCAAATGAAAGTTAATTTTTTATAGAATCATTCTAAATAAAAATATTAAGTTTTTATTTTATTAGGACCGAGTTATTAAAGAAAATATATTTTACTGGATACGTTAAGAAAACATTATTTCGCAACAAAACATAACGATATTATTCGCGTAAAAACAAAAAGACAGCGTGCACAATAATAGTATACTACAATGTTATTCGTTAAACAATGACATCCAAACATAAACGGTAATTGACTGTTACTGGGATTTTCGCCTATAAAATATACATTTTAATTTTTGTTATTGTTTGAATACTATTTTATTCTTAAATTGCCTGTAAAGTAATACCCATTATTAGAAATATAACATTCAATAAAACTATGGGTTTCTGATAAAATAACACTCATCATCATCATCGTCAGCCGGAAGACGTCCACTCTTGAACATAGGCCTCCCCTTAGACCGCCCCGCCAAACGACAATTCGCTACTTGCATCCATCGGTTGCCCGCAACCCTCACGATATCGTCGGTCCACCTCGTGGGAGGCCTACGCTGCGTCTTCCGGTCCGTGGTCGCCACTCGAGAACTTTTTTTCCCCATCAGTCGTCAGTTCAACGAGCGATGTGGCCTGCCCATTGTGTCACTTCAACTTGTAAATTGTATTAGCTACGTGGGTGACTCTGGTTCTTCGCCGAATATTCATGTTCCAGATTTTTATCCCGCAAAGAAACTCCGAGTGTCTAAAAGGCCAGCAGTGAAAGACCACGTTTCGGAGCCCTACGTAATCACTGGCAACACACGCTGGTTAAACACCCTTGTCTTGAGACAGTGTGGGATTCTGACGAGATGATATCACGTAGCTTCCCACACGCTGCCCATCCGAGTTGGATTCTTTGGGTGACCTCATTACAGGATAACTGTGTGTATAACTGAACAATCTGTCCAAGGTAAGTATAATGGTCTACAACTTCGAGAGTATCATTCCCAACAACAACCGATACGGGTGCCACATGATTTTCGTCTAGCCTATGTTCATTTTAAGGCCGAACCGTTGGAAAACGATACTGAGGTCGCTGAGCATAGCATCGAGGTGCCCTAACGATTCTGCCATGATGACTGTAATCATCGGTAAAACGAAGGTGACTGATATATTCGCCATTGATGTTGATGCCGAGTCAGTTCCTTTCTAAGAGCTTGAAAACGACCTACAACGCGGTCGTGAACAGTTTCGGAGAAGTAACGTCTCCCTGTCTCACGATTTACTGCAATTGCTCTCTTCATGAAGTCGGATGGACATGGTGGCGTTTCTATACAAACACTTCAACACTTCGATATACCTATAGTCGATATGTCGTCGTTGGAGGAACTGCAATACTGCCCAGGTTTCAAATGAATCGAAGGCTTTTTCATAGTCCACAAACGCTAAACATTATGGCCGATTATACTCCTCTGTCTTCTCTATTAATCTGGCGGAGCGTGTGTACGTGGTCTATAGTACTAAAATCTTTTCGGAAACCGGCTTGTTCGGGAGGCTGGAAGTCATCAAACTTGTGTTCGAGACGGTTCATAATGACTTTTGAGAACAGCTTGTATACATGGCTCAGAAGTGAGATTGGCCTGTAGTTCTTCAACAAGGCGTTGTCACCCTTTTTGAAAACAACCTGTGTAGTACCTTCAAGTATGAGGGAATTAAATAATTTCTAGAGGACTAAAAGTACCGGTTTTCCACCCGCTCTCAGAAGTTCAGTTGTGATTCCGTCCTCACCCGAAGGCGCCTTGTTATTCTAGAGCTGATTAAGAGCCATTCTAATCTCATACAGGCTGATGTCCGGGATAGCCTCAGTGCAGTGTCGAGTCAGTTTAGCTTTTGCGTCTCGAGCTGTACCGACACTGGGTGTTGATGTGTATAAATGTCCGTAAAACCTCTCAAGCTCTCTCAGAATCTCCGGTTTCGTCGAAATGATGCTGCCGTCATTAATCTTCAGCTTCGTCATTAAAATTTGGCTTTGCCCAATAGACGAATTCTTTGCGAAGACTTTTGAGCCCTGGTTCCGCTCGATTGCCTTTTTGATCCGTGCCGCACTAAAGGCACGCAGGCCACGTCGCATTGATTTACAGATTCGTCTATTGAATTTGCCATTATTCCGACATATCAGCTGAAGATTGCAGCCTCATCTCGGCCCGGTCTTGCATCAATTTGATGGTTCCGTTCGAGAGCTTTTGAGGTTTATTGCGGCGCGGGGTCTTAAAGAACTTGGATCCCACAGCTTGGAAAGTTTCCACCAACCCATTGTTAATATCGTTCACAGTTTCGCATTCGGTTAGACACTGGAAGCGATTGTGCAGTTCGAGTTAAAAGTCTTCGGGTTTCTGGATGTGGGCAGGACCAGGTCGGAGCGTGGACTTCACCAGACGAGACCTTTCAAGTTTCACATTAATATTCAATGTGCATCTGACCATTCGGTGATCGCTAGCGGTTTTTACCTTGGGAATCACAGAGACATCACTGAATATTCGCTTCTTGGTTTTCATGATGAAGTCGATCTCATTTCTGATAGTACCATCGGGCTCATCCACATCTACCTTCTGGATGGCCGCTTCTGGAAGTAGGAGTTCATTAAATGAAGTTCTTCCTTTTCCATGAAGTCGACCAGTCGCTGGCCCCTATGGTTTCGCTGCCCATACCCAAATGGCCCCACTCTCAACTCATCGTCATTCCGTGCGCCCTTCACGTTGAAGTCCCCATAACAACGGTGAAGTATGTTTCGGAGGTATGTATGGCCTCGGATATCTCCTGATACAATGCCCTTACTTCATCATCAAAATGTGTCGAGGTCGGCGCATATACCTGTATGACCTTTAACAAATACCGGTTGATTATTGTAAGTATATGGTGTTTGTTACCCTACTCGACAAACTGTCGACTTTCATAACGTTGTTGATGAGGGACCTCATCATCATCATCATCATCTCAGCCGTAGGACGTCCACTGCTGAACATAGGCCTCCCCTTTTGATTTGATGAGGGACCTGCGGACGAGAAATCCAACACCAACCTGGGATTAACGGTCTCCTTCCCGGTAGAAGAGCATGTTGCCGGAATCTAGAACTATCGTATCCTGACCCTCTCTTCGGATTTCATTGCATTTTGCTCAATTCTTCCTCCAGCTCGATAATCTTCTCATCGGTCGTCAGTGTGCGGATTTTGTGTGTAACCAGGGCCAATGTCCGTTGGGGGGTGGTATGCCACATACTCGATATTATTCTATCTCTTTGTTTATCATTAGGAAAAAAGAAAGCGATGCGTAATGCATAATAGATAATACAGCAATCGTAGATTGAGTGTAGATATCACCTCGGTAAACTATTGCAAAAGTAATTGCTATTTTAAAAAAAATACATTATTAAATAGTAACCAGCATTACCGTACCTTTGAAATAAAATCTCGACAGGAATAGTATTGTTAAAAAATATTACTATACAACGAGTTTGCTGTTCATACTCGAACAATATCGTTATCGTAACATATTGAAATTCTTATTAGCAGTGCTATCCGTAATCACCAGAAGCGATGTTATTCACGTAAATAAGTACAATAAATCTGTAACGGAATATTAGGGCTATGGTTATTAAAAAAATACTAATTTGTAAAGTACTCGTAGGAAAAATGTGAAAAAAATTGACAAGGTGTAAGAGAGTACCTACATGATGAATATGCAATAAAACGCAAAGTATCGTTATATCACATTACGATATTATTCGGTGGGGGTAGCGATTTGATTGTGGTTTTTTTTTTGTAAAATTTTCTAAATGGATCCTCGCGGAGTAGGTGGAGCAGAACGAGGCTGGCTCAAAAACAAAATTGGTTTTTTCTTAAATCTTCCTATATCATTTCAAGTTTCAATATTATTTTCGTGTTCTTTGAATAATTCAACAGACAACATCAAAACCATAGAATGTGCTTTGACAACGTTATCTGAATACATGTATTACGGTAAGGAGCGGCGGCGAGTGACGATGCGTGTGGAATCGATGTCGCTAATGAGCTGCACGTTCTACTCAGATTGAATTACCTTAACCAACATGTACGCACGCTCGCACGGCCGCCTGCTAAATAATATCGCTCGAGTAATGTCGTCATGTAAAACAAGAGTAACTCGATCACCAGGAACCTCTCCCACGGATTACAGAATGAACTACTTCCGCTCCGAGTCAAGTACTCACGATGAACGGGACGCGGCCAGGTCTTACAACGCTTTCTTTGAGTGTTTATGACGTCGCTTGGCCAGTCTGAGACCATAGGGCAATAATCTTAACGGTACACGCTGCATGGATACATACATTTTTTTTAGCGTAGTAAAATCATCAAATAAGTCCTCCCATTCCTCCCAAGGGCAGGGCGGGAGGGACTGTCAGACTCGTACTGACAAAAATCCACGATATCCTTGATTAGCCCTTTACGTTCCGGGGTCACGGTAATTCGTGAGTCCCGCGACCAATACATACATAGGTAGCTTAAAATATGTATAATTGTGTATTAAATGATTTGAATGCAAACATTTACCCGTGTAAAGGTTACGGTACCGGTTTTCGATAAACAGGACACCCTGGAAGTTATTAGATGAAATACGGGAAGGTCATTTACCGGGGCCACAGATTGTATGGAATAAATACATAGAATTACGACTATTTTTGTACCATCCTAAGCCTTGGGGTGCTAAGACAGGAAACCTCCACGTGCGCCCGTGGACTGGAGTTCCCTCTCGGATACGTCCGGGGGGAAGACCAGTTTTTCGGGCCGGTGCACCCTGGGATACGGGCAAAAACTCTTTGCCCGAATGCGAATAGCCTGTCGTGTGGACGCTCCAACGCGTGTCCCTCTGATCAGCAGAGGGCACAGCGGCGGAGCGGGCTTGCGGACGGTGAGTAATGGGTAGCTCGCCGTCCGACCAAGGACCAAGCCCGGGACGGTGGCGCGTCGTGTTTCGCGCCAAATGCCTGCTGGGGTCGCGGGTTTTTTCTTAACCCAGGATTCCGTGGCCCCGGAACCTAAAGGGCATCCGAAGGAACACGGGTGGATTTTAGTCAGTAAGAGTCTGACAGTTCCTTCCGCCCCACCCAGGGCGGGAGGACTCATTTGATGTATTACCAGATATTTTTTTTTATAAAAAAAAAACCATCCTAAGCCTTACAAATATTATAAACGCAAAAGTAAGTATGTTTGTTTGTCACCTTGTCACGCCTAGCCACTAAACTGATAATCCAAAAAAATATGCCTATACATAGCCAGGTGTATCCACAGAGTATTTTTCATTCCAAACATAAGTACTATATTCTAAGGAAAACAACAATAACGTTTCGATAATAAATGGCGCCACGAGACCAACCAGAATAAATTGTTTTTTAAATGAACGCTGGCGAAACTACGGGTAAAACATAGTTATAGGCGTTTGCACACGACTGATTCTTGAAATAAACTATCGTTTCTTGTACAAATTGTATTTGTAACATTGATAAAACAACCCTTTGTCCATCTACACAAGGTCTTAGGGTGTTATGTCAACAGCAACCCTTTGTAACCAACGCAACGCCGCGTTAAGGGCGCGTAACCAGAAAGTTGCCAACGTCGCAAAAAGCTGTCAAATATTTACAAGTTTTAATTAATTTGGTAACTATACCTAGGTATAAAAATAAGAAATATGGCTCTGTAGTGCACTAAAAAAATGATAAAAGAATGCAATTAAAACACTGAATTTGATGTTGTCACCGTTTCAGGCATAAAAAAGACATTCGGAAGGTTTCCAAATACTTTTTTTACATCTAAAACAATATATTCGGTGTTAAGATATTAATTATTGCATTCCCTTATATTTTTTTTAGTGCACAACAGAGCCATATTTGTTATTTCCACACAGAAACATTGCCAAATTCATTAAAGCTTGTTGATATTTGCGACGTTGGCAACTTTCAGAATACGCGCTCTTAAATGTCGCCTAATGTCTGGACGACGCCCTGCGGGACGTGCCCGGTGCGGGGGGCGGAGATAACGGGATAAGCGAATAAAAGGCAATAAGTTATTGCAAATGGTTCGAAAACGCCAGGACTCGTATCATATCGATTCCTCTCGCTACTCGATTTACTCGGATTATAAGTCGATTACTGAAAGATATGTCTCAGTCGAACAGTAGTTACGTTTCACGACAGACTTAACACAAGCATAATATAAATTAAATGTAGCATTTTAGGTATCTTCAAAGTCCGAAAATTTTGGTCGAAATAAGTTGTAGGTAGCAGATTTATTTTTTAGAGTCGTAGGTACACCTTTTACAAAAAAAATACCAGTTATAATTATGTTGTCTTGTTTGCACGGACGAGCGCGTACCAGGCACGCTCCTGACGTCCTTCAACCGTGAAGTATACGAGTCGCCTATTAACACCTACAACATTAAGTTCGCCACTTGAACTGATTAACACTCACTTACGCACGCCTTACCTGATTCAAATTCATGATTCGTAATTTTATTGGAATCGTCACTATCGAAGACTATTGGCAGGTACAACTATATTACAAGTGTGTACTCACGGTTTTCCTCAAGAAAGATTTTTGTAGTAAACAATAATCCTGAAAATATTTTTATGAACCCTGGCAAAAGATAAGTGTCCAAAGGTAAATCATTAAACCGTTGCTAACAAACAGTTGAAGAATAAATCGCTAATGAAATTACAACTTGAAGCGATTCAAAATCATTGTGAAATTAATTAAGTTTTGTTCTCAGAACTCAAGGTTTCGAATATTTACGAGTAATCGATGATCCTCCCGCAATCACGTCATTTGAGAGTTCAGATAACAATATTCATGGCAGCATGTTCAGCTGATACCCCGCCTCTCCAGACACGGGTGATGTCAGAGCCCCGCGGGGGGAGCGCTCGGTGCCGGTAGCTCGGTGTAAGCTAGTCAATGCCTATTTACTGGTTCTGTGTCAACGCACTGATTTTGGGAATTAAAGCAAAATGGGTGGAAATTACATAATATATTACGATTAAGCATCATTTCAATTTACATTTCTCCATTGTTAACGTAGAATGAAGTCACTATGGTGGATTAATGATAATGTCGTTCATGCAATAATGTCCAGAACATGTTTTGTACTGTATTATACGTTGTGTGTTTCTAAAAATGATGAGCTATCATCACATTTTATTACTTGTTCGAGAGATCTAGTCTCGTTGTCTCAGAAGTCCTTTGACGAACATTCAATGAAGAAGAAGACGAAAGTTATGAAAATGTTAACTACGTTGTGTTTACCGTAGACAAAAATGTTCTAGGATGTAATAATAAGAATGTTTAACGGCACGGTAGCCGCAGTGATTGAACGATTGACTCTTTGCCTGCATACCTCGAGTTGTTCCGGGTCTGTGTGTTTCTGTATGTGAGTCTAAATGTTTGTAAACGCTCCCTCGATACAGCAGAAATATCTTGTGGAGGGCAATTAGACTTATTGTGTAGTTAAGCAGTCTTATAATTGTGAGTCCGCCGACCGGTACAAGATCAAAAATACGGTGACTTTATTTTGTTGGCAAAACTGGTGTTCAATGAAAACCCGATAAAATATGTTTTATTGTGGGCTGATATGTTGTTGAAAATGATTTCCCGTCGAAGTTGAGACGCCATGTTTATAAAGCAGCTTGTTGATATCAATTGCGGTATCAATATGCACGTGGTGTCACACACGTAGTGAGCTGGGGATCTATCACCAATACACCATAACTAGTGAGCTAATCAGAGGTACTCGGTCGCCGCCAGAAGAGCGACGAGCGGCGAGCGGCGAGCGACGAGCGGCGAACGACGTGGATCAACATGACAATATCTTGCTTAGTCAGTTAGGGCCTGGTATGAGTGTTCTAATTTTGTTTTAAATAACAACTCCGATTAAAAAGTAAAGAGATAAAATAGTATGGGTAACTATGCATATTATATGAACTGCGTTTAATTCTTAAATCATTTCTCGAGGCATTACTGTTTTATTATTAACGTTCGAATCCAAATAATCTGAACTACAGAACTGACTGAGCGTAGTCGTGTTGTCGAGGTGCGACTCGCCTGTCTATACAATACCTGTAGCCGCCTATATCTCGCTAGTAGCCGGCGCTCGGCTCTGCTCGGTGCTGCCTCACTACAGTTATAGTGCGGCCGTCGGCTTCAGGTGGCAGCTCCGCTCCTCGGCACGTACGACCCTTAATTGAACCTCCCAAAGTGGCGAACAAAAATCTCATGGTTTCACTGTTTCTATTCACTTTTGTAGTTCTCAGATACTTCAGTTGTATTTCTGGAATTTGAATACACCAAAATATGATATTTACTGATTTATTAAAAACTTCACCAACATGTATCAAACAGTACAAAGGCGGAATCAATGCCTTGGGCATTTGTATTAATATTCTTGTTTATAGCGAAATAACACTCCTGTATGAGGAGATTGTGTTATCATTAGTGATTTGATTTCATTGCGGAATGTTTCCAAGAAACAATAACTGTTTTATTACTGTACGATCAGCTCATAAAATGTTACTTCCTCAGTTTTATCAAGGCCTCGGATGAGGCGGAAGATTGCTGTCTGTGGACAGAGCCATAAGTATTCGAATTAAACTATTTATTTATTTATTTCGTTTGTAATTCGTTTTTTAACAAACTCGTATTGATAACATATTTATTCTCTTGTGGGCTGCTCCCACATAATATGTGTACACCATTACACATACAAACATACATACATACACACACATACATACATACAGTACACACATATACCTACATACATACAATAACATAACGGATGCAATCTCCGCACATTCATCAACATTCCTCAAAACTTTATTCAATTACGATCCCGTATCGATACCAAACCGTGGGCACATACCACGGTGAGCGACGTCATTAACTTGACGGGCCGACCGGCGCGCGGCGCACACGCAGAGACATTCGTTCGCCGGTCAACCAGTCTAATTACCGCCTCCGCATGCGAAGCTCGTGTCGCTAGCCTCACGATCGCTAATACTCTTCCACCTTCCGAATTCTATAATTATAAAACGCTTGTGCTATAGCGCTCTGAGATTATTTGGCCGCTTTCTTCCGCTTGTGCTTTGCTGTTTATAGTGTGTAGTGAGTTGAACTATCCGTAAAACTATCCTTGTGTCAGTGTTTGCCAACTTAGAATAATAATAAAGAACAGTCTAATACAACTGTGTTTGTGCATTCTTCCAACTGGACCTTGAACCCCACGACTGACACCGGAGGGACGTGAGTACCACAAACACTAAATTGGTGACCCCGAGTAGAACACCACAATGAGTCAAGCTGGAAGCGATAGCAGCGAGTCGGCAGAAACAGCGACCTCACAACGCGGCATCACTATGCGGCGCCCCAAAAAAATGCGCGTTTCCATTGACGCGGAACGACAACCATCCGATTATCTCAGAAAATTAAATTTTAAAGTCCCAGCATTTTCACCAGACGATCCGGAGCTGTGGTTCGCGCTGGTTGAGGGTCAATTCGAGAATTATAGAATCACCGAAGACTCTGTCAAATTTTACAATGTCATCGCGAACCTAGACATCATACACGCCAAGTCAGTGAAAGACATTATCATTAACCCACCGGCTCAGAACCGTTACGATAAAATCAAGACTGAGTTAATTAAGCGACTCACCGCCTCTCACGAAAAGAAAGTCCGCCAACTTCTTACCCACGAAGAGCTGGGAGACAGAAAGCCATCCCAGTTCCTACGTCATCTGCAAGACCTGGCGGGCCCAAGCGTGCCAGAAGAATTCCTACAAACAATTTGGAGCAACCGACTACCACATAGCATTCAGACCGTGGTAGCATCCCAGCCTTCCCTAACCCTGGAACAGCTGGCCGAACTGGCGGACCGCATCCAAGAGGTGTCAGCACCAACAAACGTAGCCGCAGCAACAGCGCCTGCCACGACACCAGGACCCAGCAGCAACACCTCCAGTGAAATCGCCGAGCTAAAGCGAATGGTGGAGCGCTTAGCCATTAAACTTGACGAGCACACCCGCCAGCCACGCCGCAGGGAACGTACAGAACAACAGCGCCGTCGTCGTTCGACATCGCGCAGTGCAACCCGATCAACTTCAAGCTATCGGGACTATCCCATTTGCTGGTATCACGAGGAATTCGGACCGAGAGCACGCAAATGCCAGAAACCGTGCGATTACAAGGAATCGGGAAACACCTCGGGCAATCATCAGTAATGGCGACAGACGATTGCCCAGCTGCACCCGGTCGCCTCTTCGTAACCGACCATAGCACGAACACTACTTTCTTGGTCGACACAGGGAGCGATTTATGTGTTTACCCCCTAACACAGCTACGAGAGCAACGCGCACCTACCAACTTCCAGCTCACCGCGGCCAACGGGACCACCATCAATACATACGGCTACGCGCACCTCAATTTGAACCTCGGACTCCGACGTAGCTACCCATGGCGATTTGTTGTAGCAAACGTCACTAAACCTATTATAGGCGTAGATTTTTTGTGTTACTATAACTTGATCGTAGACTGCAAAAACCATAGACTGATAGATGGTACGACTACGTTAACAGCACCAGCATCACGGGCTAGCAACACGAGCAACATCCATTCGGTGAAGGTACCATCAGGTAATACGCGTTACCATTTAATGCTCACACGGGAATTTCAGGAAATAACACGACCACCTGGAACACAACGCTTGATACCTCACAATACACAACACCACATCCGCACTACACCCGGTCCTCCCGTATCATGCTCTCCCAGGCGTCTCGCCCCCGACAAACTGCAAATAGCACGAGCGGAATTTGAAGCGATGCTGGCTAACGGCACAGCAAGGCCCTCTGACAGCCCATGGTCGTCCCCATTGCACCTCGCGTTAAAGAAAGACAACGGGTGGCGCCCATGTGGCGATTATAGAAAACTCAATGCCCGCACTGTACCAGACATGTACCCAATCCGACATATACACGATTTTACACACAACATTTCAGGTTGCCGCGTTTTCAGTACTATTGATTTAGTTAAAGCGTACAATCAAATACCAGTGTGTCAGGAGGATATCCCCAAAACAGCCATCACAACACCATTCGGAATGTACGAATTTCCTTTTATGACTTTCGGCCTGCGTAACGCAGGGCAAACTTTTCAACGATTTGTAGATGAAATGACACGTGGATTGGACTTCGTCTACTGCTATTTAGATGATTTTTTAATATACAGCAGAGATGAGGAGCAACACGAACACCACCTACGTCAGATATTCAACAGACTCCGAGACTACGGTATGGTCATCAACGTGTCTAAGTGCGTATTTGGTGCACCTGAGGTAACTTTCTTAGGTTATCGGATATCGCAGAATGGCACCAAGCCACTGGACGAGAAGGTACAGGCCATTCGCAACTTTCCCCTTCCCAAAAACGTCCGGGCACTCAGGCGATTCCTAGGAATGGCCAACTTTTATAGACGATTCCTACCCAAAGCCGCTAAAATCCAAGCACCCCTCAACGCCTTACTTACAGGAACAGCGAAAGGCTCCACACCCATCAACCTGACCGGTGACGCTCTAAAAGCTTTCGAGAACACCAAAGAAAGCCTCACCAAAGCAGCGTTACTAGCCCACCCGAACTGCCGAGCCAAACTAGCATTAGTGACCGACGCATCGGATTCGGCTATTGGCGCGGTGCTGCAACAGTACAGCAAAGGAGGATGGGAGCCACTCGCATTCTTTTCCCGTAAACTAAGTACGTGTCAGATAAAATACTCACCATACGATCGCGAACTCTTAGCAATTTACGAAGCCATACAATATTTTCGACACATGCTCGAAGCAAGGCATTTCACGGTTTATACGGACCACAAACCGATCAGTTACGCTTTTCACGAGAGGAAACATAACTGTTCTCCAAGACAATTCCGGCAGCTGGACTATATCAGTCAGTTCACGACCGATATCAGACATATCTCGGGCAAAAACAATGTGGTGGCCGATACACTATCGCGTGTTGACGAACTAAGTACCCTTGCCTCGCAGATCTCAGTTCAGCTCAAGACAACGACCAGGAACTGGCACAATATCTTGTAGGGGACTCGTCTCTCCGCCTGCAAAGGATGGATTGTCCAGGAAGTCGGAAAGCCTTGTATTGTGACATCAGTACAGCAACACCCCGACCTTTCGTCAGTAAACCATTCCGACAGCAGGTCTTCGCCAGTCTACACTCCCTAAGTCATCCGGGGCCCGCCGCTACCGCCAAGCTGGTAGCGGAAAGATTTGTTTGGCCAGGAATGAGAAAGGACTGTAGAATGTGGGCAAGAGCATGTTCATCCTGCCAACGCGCAAAAATCAGTCGACACGTGTCCACACCATTGGGCACTTTCGACTTACCCCGCGCCCGCTTCAAGGTTGTACATATCGACCTAATAGGCCCTTTACCAGTATCCCAAGGAAACAGATACTGCCTAACAGCCATAGACCGTTTTACACGATGGCCGGAGGTCATGCCGATCCCCGACATCACAGCGGAAACTGTAGCCAAAGCATTAATTACAGGCTGGATATCCCGATTTGGTGTACCAACAGATATTGTTACAGACCGCGGACGGCAATTCGAGTCCGCACTGTTTCAACATCTAGCAAAAGCTATCGGCTTCAATCACAAGCGCACAACCGCATATCACCCGGCATGTAATGGACTGGTAGAACGCTTTCACAGACAGCTAAAAGGATCAATCACGTGTCACGCAGATCCCAACTGGGTAGAAGTCTTACCATTGGTACTTCTTGGCATCCGCTGTACTATTAAAGAAGACCTGCAAGCCTCATCCGCTGAATTGCTTTACGGCGAGCCATTAAGGCTACCCGGCGAATTCTTTAATCCCAGTGCGCCCAATACGTCCGACTTAACAGACTTCTCGACACGCTTAAACTCATTCGCTGAAAAACTGAAACCAGTACCGGCATCCCGCCATGTCAACCACAAGGTATTCGTGTTCAAAGAGCTGGCGACCGCAAAACACGTCTTCTTACGCGACGACGCGTCACGCGCTCCCTTCCAACCAGCCTACACAGGTCCACACAAAGTAATGGAAAAAACGGATAAGGTCTTCAAGATACTAGTCAAAGGTAAACCAGTGACAGTTACGGTCGACCGTTTAAAACCTGCTTTCATACTCAATAACGGTGACGACGGAGATGTCATCGTCAAAAACACAAGTCCAACATCCATACCAACAAACCCAGCCTCTATACTAAAACCACAAACTTTAACACCCCCACTTCCACCGACTATCGATATCGACGTCAAGACCACACGCTCCGGACGGCAAGTCCGATTCCCGCAATATTATCACTCCTAGCTAGGCCACTGGGGGGGAGTGATGTGGGCTGCTCCCACATAATATGTGTACACCATTACACATACAAACATACATACATACACACACATACATACATACAGTACACACATATACCTACATACATACAATAACATAACGGATGCAATCTCCGCACATTCATCAACATTCCTCAAAACTTTATTCAATTACGATCCCGTATCGATACCAAACCGTGGGCACATACCACGGTGAGCGACGTCATTAACTTGACGGGCCGACCGGCGCGCGGCGCACACGCAGAGACATTCGTTCGCCGGTCAACCAGTCTAATTACCGCCTCCGCATGCGAAGCTCGTGTCGCTAGCCTCACGATCGCTAATACTCTTCCACCTTCCGAATTCTATAATTATAAAACGCTTGTGCTATAGCGCTCTGAGATTATTTGGCCGCTTTCTTCCGCTTGTGCTTTGCTGTTTATAGTGTGTAGTGAGTTGAACTATCCGTAAAACTATCCTTGTGTCAGTGTTTGCCAACTTAGAATAATAATAAAGAACAGTCTAATACAACTGTGTTTGTGCATTCTTCCAACTGGACCTTGAACCCCACGACTGACACCGGAGGGACGTGAGTACCACAAACACTAAACTCTAATGCGTTTCCAATTTTTACAAAATAATAAAAAATAGTAGCCCACCGGCCATCAGGCACATGGTTCGTGCTACCGGTGGGCAAGTCTCCAGAGAGAAGTACTGTTTTCTGAATCAGGCCCTTGATTCACCCGCCAAACTAGAGCTTCCTGACATATTGTCGTATGAAACAAAGATCGCTGAGATCCACAACCTCGCGAGTCAAGCCAAGATACGAGTCTGATTTTATCTTTCTGTATGACTCGTTGTCCTGGCCGGTTTTAAATCGACGCTCGACGAATACATCAATTCTATCGGTACTGGTATCATTTCATCATCACTGGCTGGACCAGTGTATAGTTAAGCCAGTGATGATGAATTGATACCAGTAAAGTGTGATACTATTGCCACTTACAAGAACTTGGTTGGGTACCTTGGGGTAAGGTTATGTTAGCCAGATAAGAACACCTAGAAATTAAATAACAGACTAACTGATAAAATTATACAACTATGTGTGTTTGTCAATCCCACGGCGACGGACGTCGCGAGACGATCTCCAGCCACCGTAGGCGCGGACATGCGGGCAGCGAGTAAAGGGCAACTCGCTGCCCGACCAAAGACCATGCCCGAGTCGACGGCGCGTTGTGTCCCACGCGCGCCTCAAAGAGCGTCAGCATAATGACGGGGCCCCCCTCTCAGAGGGCCAAAGCCTGCCGGGGTCGCGGGATTATTCCCTTACCGTAACCCCGGAACATAACAGGCTATCGAAGGACACCGTGGATTTTAGTCAGTAGAAGTCTGACAGTCCCTCCCGCCCTGCCCGGGGTAAATGTGTGTTTGTCAATAAATCTCCGTTACTTATTCGTCATCATTACTTCATAAGTGCGCAATCCTAATTGTTTCCGCAGGTAATGAGGATATTTTTCATTCAATTGTTTATTGTGCGTCTCACCGCGAGCCGAGCACAATGGATGACCTGTTTCTAACTGCAATTCTTTGCACTCATTATTGATACAGTTTATTGGTTTTCCAACAATTTTGAATTCATTTCACTGATGAAGCAATGAGAAAATGAAATATAAATTTTCTTCAGGCAAACCATTTTCCGTTTACAAAAAATTTCACCTTATTACATAAATTAATGAATAATTCTAAAATTGAAGCAATTCTACTTATTGAGTGATATTATTACAAATCTTTGCAAGTGTCAGTCATAAAGTGAGCCAGAACGGCAGGAACTCTCAGTGGTCTTCAATAAACCATGTTCCACAACATACATCAGCCTTTGTTCCAGCGACGACCGTACCAATGAGCCCGTCGCCGCCACACGCCGCACACAGCTTACTAGAACAGTACCCTTAACACGAGTTTTCAGTATTTGAGACGTAAAGTAAACTGGAACTTTGACAATTTCAAATTGACAATTTTCATGGAAAAATTAGTTCCTTCTTCGCACAACAGAGGCGCTGTTCCATTTTTAGGGTTCCGTAGTCAACAAGGAACCCTTATAGTTTCGCCATGTCCGTCCGTCCGTCCGTCCGTCCGTCCGTCCGTCCGTCCGTCCGTCTGTCCGCAGTTTAGCTCAGAGACGCACAGTACTAGAGAGCTGAAATTTGGTGTAAATATACGGATTTGTTGCGCCGAAAAAGTGGTAAAATAAAATCTCGTAAAATATTTTTTTTAAGGTACCTCCTGTACACGTAAAGTGGGGATGTTTTTTTTTTTCTCGCGTACCCTTTAGTGTTGGGTATCATTAAATAGGTCTTTAAAAATATTGACAGTTTCCATCAAGAATTTTTTGATAAATAGATTCGTTTGTGAAATATTAAGCTTTAAAGTGCTATTTTTTGCTCGACTCGAGTGTCCCCCCCCCCCTCTACCAGCTAAACAGTTATGTTTGGGGGTGTGAAAAAATTCACAATAATAGTATATATAACGAAGTTTAAAAGAAAATTATCATGACTAAGTAGGCTTTACAAGTTTACGAGTAATAGTCGACCAACTTATAAAATGTACTTGGATAACATATTTTCCTAAACAAAATGTATCGAAGAACATGTTCTTCAACTGCAAATGTAAGTTTGTCAACTTTATTTTTACAGCTATAAATCTATAATATATTGTCAACTATTTTTAACTAACTTCAATAAAAGGAGGAGGTTCTAAATTCGCCGTACCTAATTTTTTTTTAATGTATTTTCCCCGATTTCTCAAAGACGCCTGGACCGATTCTGAAAATTCTTCTTTTTAAAATTAAATTCAGCGAATCAGTTTAGTTAGTTCGCATAAGTATTTTGATGGGCAACTACGGAACCCTACACTGTGCGTGGCCCGACACGCACTTGGCCGGTTTTTTCATACAAGAAACGCTGTAAATACTGGAAAGACACTGTAAAGTAAAAGAGTGAAAACTCGTGCTAAGGGTACAGATGACCATTACAACAGTTGAGACTCTAATCTGTTAGTTATAACGGAAAATTGTGTCTAAACGTGATTTTTTTGAGAACGGCAGAATTTAAATAATAATTACATACATTACATGCACCCTTTTTCCGATGTGTGTACACAATGTGTAAGCTGGAGAACACCACCTGCTATGATACTTACATATTTCTTTGTCTCATTAATGTTCATAAAACTGACCGCACTCGACCTTTCTGAAGATTCTCACCACTACATTGTTGGGCTTCTTATGATCCCCTTCCGGCGTTACCCATAATAATATGATTCAATCATGTTCTACAGGTAGTTTTAAATATTATTAGGTATAACCTGAATTGATCACTTTTCACAAGCTCTTTATTCCCTTTTCACAGAATTTTAATTACCGACGCCAATAGTTTTCATGAAAAAACTGGAATAACCAGTAAAAGTTACGCAGATTATAACATTGAAAAGTTGAAATATCCGTATGACATTATGTTTGTACGTAATTAATGAGCTGCACTACGCTGGAGCACATATTAAGAGGAGAGAAAACAAATAAGACAATGCATGTCTTATTTATTGTTATAGCTGACTGTAAACTCATTCATTAGATAATTTGTGGGCACGGTTGGCGCAGTGGCTGAGCGAGCAACTGCAGCTGCTGTGCAGCGTGTCGCGGGTTCGATCCCCGCACGGAACAAATATTTGTATGACCTACAAGTAGTTGTTCCGGGTCTGGTGTTTGTGTAAGTCTAACGTTGTAATGTGTTTGTTTAATATCAAATGGGGTTCTGTTGTTTCTTACAGAGATCCTATGGTCATCTTCCAGCTCCATCATCGGATCATCTCCATGTCATCATGATAGGAAACCTGGAAGAGTGTCAAAAACTGGCAAAATTTTATAACAGGCAAAAATGGGACAAGTGAAACTAAATAAACGCTTGCAAAAACGCGCGAGATCAAAACCCGGCAAACTTGAGTGCTATGTCCTAAGTAATATGCAAAGTGGCTACCTCTCACGTATCTATAACAACCTCTCGCGTCAGTTGACATAGCCCAGTTATAGACGCATAAGTATGATCACGTCTGTGGTAGGCAGGTGCCCGCGGCGCGGTGCGGCCGACACTCGGGAGGTGTTCGACGGTGAGCTCCCGGTGTAACACCAACAGTTCACTCAACTATGAATTTGGCAATCTCCACTAAACATACTCCACCGGATATATTTTGAATGCCTACATTAAACAATCTTACAGTATAGCGTTTTGAAACCTCGTTAATTCGTGATGTGAACAAAATACTAGCAGAAAATTAATGACGATTTCATGTCTTTATTAAATTGATAAATTACATGTAAATTGTACCTAAAGTTCAATTTTATGTTAACACGCCTTATAGTAGCCATACACCATCCTGCCTATCGACGATCGATTTGACGCTTGCAATTGTTTCAAATTGCAATATAATGTTTAAAAATGCCAATTTGATGGCATGACATGCCAATTTGATAGGTCATCAAATCGATTTGACACAACGTCAAATCGGCAGCAGTGATGCATTTGGCTATTATTCGGTGACGACAGCTACAATTTTATAAATTTGGAGCTATCGGTCACCGAATAATAGCTAAATCTAGCCATAAAGTTGCTAAGTTGGCATCGCTGCTGCAGATTTGACGTTGTGTCAAATCGATCGTACGATAGGCAGTATGGTGTATGGTGTATATGGACGAACTGCCAATTTGAAACAATTGCAAGCGTCAAATCGATCGTTCAATAGGCAGGATGGTGTGGCTACCTAATGGTCCAACAAATTGGACTAATGTCCAATTTGTTGTTATTAACGGTTATATTTATTATTGTTCCTCGTGTTCGACGTGGTGGTGCCGCTCGCCGCCTGATCCTAATATTATTTCTCGCTAATGTCATCGGCCTCTCGCCTCACTTCCAGAAAGCTATAAACACTCAGTGAGTAAGGTTTTGATTAATTGAATTTCACTTGGAGCGTCACAACTTGTGCTTCAACGTACGGAGTACTTTAGGGCGGCGCGTCGAGGACTATACACTAAGTTCTCTATTATACCTAACAGTCGAGACTATAAAGGCGATTAACGCGCTCAATTAGTGACACACAAAGGGTCAAACGCGCTTTACTTTAGACTTATCCAATTCCAGCGACCGCCATATTACTGCTGTAATTATAATCTACTAGCTGTTGCCAGCGGCTTCACCCGCTACAACTCCAAAATTATCCCACAGGAACATAAAATCGGGTTAAAAACTATCCTATGTGTTAATCCAGGTTATAAACTATCTGTGTACCAAATTTTAGCCAAATCCGTTCAGTGGTTTTTGCGTGAAAGAGTAACAAACATACTTACATACACTTATATACATCCTCACAAAATTTCGCATTTATAATATTAGTAGGATTCTGTCAACTGTAATTAAAATAGATTTTCGTTTTGAACGATCTCTCGCGTTGATCACTCGCTCAGTTACACCTCATCTTACTATATATAATTATGTATATTACTAGCTGTTGCCAGCGGCTTCACTCGCTACAACTCGAAAATTATCCCACGGGAATATAAAATCGGGATAAAAACTATCCTATGTGTTAATCCAGGTTATAAACTATATGTGTACCAAATTGTATCCAAATCCGTTTAGTGGTTTTTGCGTGAAAGAGTAACAAACATACCTCCATACACATACACCATACTTACATACATCCTCACAAACTTTCGCATTTATAATATTAGTAGGATGTACTACAATATTATAAATGTGCAATTTTGTTAGTATGGATGGATGAATGTATTGTGTGTTCCTCTATCACTTAAAAACTCCTGAACATATTTGCACGAAATTTGGTACACAGATAGTTCATAACCTAGATTAACACATAGGACTTTATCCCGATTTAATCTGCCTGTGGAATAATTTTCGAGTCATAGCGAGCGAAACCGTTTCCAATAGCTAGTCTACAATATTCCTGTATAATATTATACTCGTTCATCGGGTTACTCTCTCACTAAGAACACAAACATAAGACGTCTTGGTGTCTAGAATTTATTGTATCACAGAGATAAGCTGCGGGCTAAATAAATATTGCTTTTATAAGTATTGTTTATTTGAGAGAGATTATTTTGGGAATAAATGTCCGAAGTTAAATATTATCTCCCACGGTTTTATTTGGAGAGAAATAACTTGAGGCCATATTTATTCAAGAAGTAATCGCTATTGTTATAGTGCTAACTTCAGTTTATTCGGTTCGTGTGAGGATGTGGCCACACATGTGATATTTTTTTTTAAGATTTCTTAAAAAGTAAACAAAAGTCAAGAAACTGCACTTTGCTACCTCGGTTAACCAATCTACACCACCACAACCTACTTCTTCCTACCTACCTTCGTACTACGTGTGACAACCAGACTATTATTTGAATTGAAATACTAAACATGCTGAATAGGACAGTACACAGGAGTTGTAGAGTTGTTATGACTTTCAATCTCTGTTGACGTTTTAAACTTGTATTTACGTAGCGTATATAATGCAGCACAAGTGTATGTATGGTGACAGAGGACTCCTCGAGGATCAGTTGTGTTTTTACATGCGGTACTCGTGGACGTCCCAACTAGCAAAATAATCCTGGCATGCGATTAAAGAATGCTACCTGGACTTATAAAGCTCCTGAGAAGGTTTTGGTAGTTGCTACTACGCTTTTAACAGCATAAATACGTGCTGTCTTTACTCAAGTACGTTTTATCCGATAATTTGTACTTATATCCGTATATAAAACCATATTTCCTGACATATTTAGGATCAGGACTCCTATAAAAGCATGAAATAAGAGTAGTTACACTCAAGAGTAATTACTCCGGTAAGTTAGACTTATATGCGCCTATAAGATAACGTCTGCGGGCTATTTAAATCCTCATACTCTTGCAGAAGCATGTACCAGGAAGATATGGACTGAGGAGCAATTGCTCTTGTTATTTTTACTTTTAGCCTCATATAAGCTAATATTTTGTGGCCAATATAAGTAAATTAAAGTTAAATCACTATAAGTCATTTATGTATCTGGTATGGTTCAACATAAGCTTAGAAGTAACTGTTAAATGAATTTCATATCCACGTTTTATGAATAATAAACACCAAGATTATAACAGCACTCGGTATGACAAAATATTTTCTGTATTATATATTTTTTTAGTTTTATCATATGCCGTTTTAAACCTAGACATATTTATATTGGCATTCCACAGTAGTGTTATAGTCTAAGTAATCTCAAACAATCCTGGTTAAAACTCTTATGAAGCCACTTTTGCTTGTAACGACCAGTACAGGCGAAAACACGCTTTATATAGTTTTGAGAAATTCTATTGTAGGACTTGACATCAGCCATTTTGATTACAACAGTGTGACGACCGTTTTGCGAATTTTAGCGAGGGTTCCGGACATGGCACATTTAGAAAAAGTTAGAACTACGAAAGTACCAAGTCTATTAGCGATATTGAAAGTGAGGAAGAACTTCCGGATTATAACAAAAATTTAGAACTGTGTCATTCTATTAAAAACTGGGTTTACACTTCAATATTTCTCATTCTGCATTAAACTCTTTACTTAAAATTTTAAATATGAGATTAAACAATGTTTTGCCTAAAGATGCACGAACATTACTGGATACCAAGAAAGAAAATCTAAACATTAGTGTTTCAGCCCCAGTGCACTATTGGCACATCGGTTTGGTCAAATGTTTGAATAAAATAAAATGACAATGTAAGAAACATTGTCATTTTATTTTATTTTTTTGAAGAAAAAATTCATTTACCAAATGAAATTTTTCTAAACATTAATGTTGATGGATTACCAGTTTTCAACAGTTCGAGTTTTGGCTTTGACAACCGGGACATATCTCAGATAACAAGAAATGTGTAACATTCCAAGGCCATTTTAAGTTCTTTAAAGATCTGAAATCTTTTTTGGTTAAAAATCGATCGATATCCAGGAACATCGGCATGGTCTTGTTTAAATCGTCAGTAACCTATTATATAATTAAGTTAAACAATGTTTAACCTAGCACGTAGGACAAACCTGTTTAAAAATATGTTTTTAACTTATCAATATAATATCAATCGATTTCATCTGGGCACATTGCGGAACCCTAATCGGTAACAATGGCGAATATGCTTCGGTTTTGAGATATTCCAATATAGAACCAACATACTTATATTGGTCCTATATTACACTTGGACATGCTAAAAATACTTATTTTAGCACTATGTTACACTTGGAAATGCTTACTAAGAAAATGTCGGCTGCCTTCATAATATTAATTTAATATTAATTAATACTAAAATGTAAATAAGCAAATTTCAAGAGGCGCTTTAAAATTGTAACCCAAACCACCACAGATTTCACAGAAAATTCATATTCCCCTATGAATAAGCCACCTACTATAAGACTAACAATAACTTTTTCTATTGTGGTTGACATTAATAAATTCTGATTCATATAAATACTTAAACACAAGAAGTTAAAAATATTTTCACAGCGCACAACAACTTCCGATAGTCTCTTCGACTGTTCTAATTATGAGCTTGCAGCAGCATTTCTAGGAGCGTATTAATCAAATTTACTACTATAACTTACTTATATTGAGATTAACAGGAGTAATTGTATTGACGTAATTCTATTTAAGGAGCAATATGGGCGTAGATGGCATTTCAGCGGACTAATATAAATACGTTATAAGTAAAAGTAGACTTATAAAGTGGGCCCTTTTCGCGACTTATATGTGGATATAAGTCTCATATAGTCCTCGATAAATGTGGTTCTAGGATAGCATTAAAACCACTTTTTGCTAGTTGGGGTGCCTTTAGTGGTATAAAGACCGCTTGACTTCGCCGAGAAGCTTCATAAACCTGTATTTATACGTTTTTGTCAACTTCAATTAGAATTGTACCGGTATTCTGAATAGAGCCCTATTGAAGTTAAACCTTCCGTATAGGAGTTGTCTTACATTCTTTTGAGCCGTTTTAGAGTAAGGTCGAGGTAAGCCCAAGACGGGTAGCCCGCCTAAAACGGGTATGCATGTTGAATTCACCGTTACTATATTACTACTGCAACAATGTCACCGTCCGACGCGTCGCTTCTCCCTATGAGGTACCCCATCCATTCTCATTAGCAAGAACTACGCGTAATTTACCATGGATACCCGTTTTAGGCGGGCTACCCGTCTTAGGCTTACCTGCCCTAAGTTTCGTGGCTATAACCAGTTTTGTTGCTATAATACAGACAAGCTCGTAGCACTAGTATTCAACACATAATTAAATGTCATACATACACTGGCTATGCCGCCCCACCCGTCCAAGTAGATAGTCTACGCCAGAGTAGCACCAGATGCTACGGCGTAGCAAATGGTCTACGCCGTAGCAAGTACTCTACGCCGTAGCAAACATTGACGCGTTACGTTCACGTTGTATTGCGCCGCTTTCTTTGCATTATCTTTGAGCCTGCACTCTTTACTCTTTATTAAATTTGCATAATATACTTACTTTATATTACTTCTTGTTTCAATAAGGTCAAAATAGATCAAGGGAAACTCCGAATAAACTGACCGCAAATATGAAATCAGATCAATTCTTACATAATTTGAGTAATTAATTGTATTCTGTCTCTATTTGATAAAAGTTAAACTTCAAAGTCAGGTTAGCCGGCGGCTGCGAGTCGGAGTAAGTCTCGAACTAATCTACAGTTAGAAACACTACAAGAGATACAAGTCAGCCTTTGTCCAGTTGGAGCTTCATGAAACTAACTATCCAAAGCCAATTTGTTCATGTAACTTCCTTCGTCCGTGTCTATAGGCAAGTTCCGCTGAACATTTTGGTTTATTCTCGGTGAAGAATTTCAGTTATTATTAAAATGCTGCTTTAATAAACTCCAGAGATGAGGTCACTCAGTGATAGTGGTCACTCAGAGGTCGACGTCCGAATGAATATTATATAGTTTGTTATTAACATGTTCCCACGGACAAAGGCGAAATATTTTACGAAGAACACGAGAAGATAGTACATAGTTTATATGTTTGTGTGAAGTGAGGATTGAAAAGATTATCATGGTTCACAAATAGGCAACATGTGGCAACTGTGTCGATACTCATACACTTACGATCGGTAATCATACAGCACACGTATTAGTTTCGGTTCTGTGTATAACCAGTACAAGATGACGCGTTATTAAACTATGCTTCTAATTCATTCGTCATCAGCCTAGAAATGTTCCCACTGCTAGGATCCCGGCCTCCTCTCTGTGAGAGGGAGTGGGCCATAATCCACCACACGAGCCCACAGTGGCAATGAAATAAATTACACAAAGTAATGCGTCTGCCTGGGTTCGAAACCACGATATACAACTCGTATGTCGAGGCCGATTCCACTGAGTCACCACTGCTGTTTCTAAATCAATTCAAAATTACATAATTATACCACTTTAGCGTATCTTTTTCAAACAATTTATGAGAAAATTGGTCACCTCATACAATATAACTATACTGACGAGAAATTCAAAGCCTACTTCAGGTTTAAATCACATAATAGACACAGCTGTAGCTAGATCCAATGTGCATGATTAGCAAGATGTAATGCCGAGTACACACAGCGCATAGTGTCGTATTACATGAGTCATTACATGTCGTATTACATGAATCAACGTGAACGTGTCGTGCGTCTACCATACATTGCCGGCGTTCGCTCGCGATATTATCAATTTATATTGTTGCTAAGTGCTACTTAACTATTATGGTTATTTGTGGAAGATGTGGTGAGGAAGTCGCTGAGGCGATACAGTGTTCAGTGTGCTCCAACCATTTTGACTACCCCTGTTCTGGAATAACGGAGATTGGCTATCGCAAGCTTGGGGACCGTCAAGCAACCTGGAGATGTGCTAATTGCAAAAATCCAGGTCATGCAAGCTCCCAAGCACTCCGAAGCGCATCCTCGCCTGCGGTTCCTGTTCCGGTTACCCTGGATGCAATAATGCGTGAAATATCCAGCATCCGTCAAGATCTTGTACCTCTCTCCAGCTTGGCAACTGAGGTGCAACTGTTGCGGCAAGAGCTAGCTAGTCTCAACGAAATTCCTGGGAAGATTTTAGCTTTAGACGAGAGGCTAACCAAGGTGGAAGCGGTGCAGATTGACCTAGCAGACACCAAGTCAGCGATTGTCAAGCTGGAGGATGACCATCAGGACATGGAACAGTGGCTTCGCAGCAATAACGTGGAGATTAAGGGAGTGCCGATGAAGGATAGAGAGAACCTCTTTGATATAGTGTCTAAAATTGGAGATAAAATTTGCTATCCTATTATGAAGACCCAAGTTAATTTTGTACACAGAGTACCAACCAACGTACTGACCAGCAAGAACATCATTGTTTCCTTTATGAACAGGTACGTGAAAGAGAATTTTGTAGCTGCTGCCCGTTCCTACAGGAATCCCTTACTTCCCGGAGATATTGGAATCGCTGGCTCGGGAAGAGTTTTTATCAATGATCATCTGACGATTAAGAACAAAATATTACTTTCGCAAACTAAATCCCTTGCGAAGGAAAAAAACTTCCAATATGTGTGGGTAAAACATATGAAGATTTTTGTGAGACGAGATGCTACCTCCAAGACTTTCATCGTTGGAACAGAGCGGGACCTGCAGAAAATACACTAGGATATTTCTTCCACTGTATACATATTTTTTTTAATACCGAACTTCAATACTTTTTTGCATATCATATGGTTAAATTCATCTCATCATTGCTGTGCCTTGTAAACAACATTTTAAAACTTATAACGTTATTGAAAGTACCACTAATTAGTAGCGTGGGAAAAAATGAATGCGGCTACTCGCTTAACTCAGTCCAAAGTCCATTTGACCTTACCTGCTTTGTTTACGCTCCGATTTCTTTTGTGCCGAACTGTGAAATATATTGCTGTTATAGATATTATGTTTATTGGCTTGTTAACAAAAGTGTTTTAATGGATGTTGAAACGTTTTATACTCTTTGGAAATATTACTTGTTCAAGCATTGTACTTTAAGTTTCAAAATAATTACTAACTATCTTGAACTTAATATTATAATTAACATATTTTTTAAGCTATTTTCTGTTCTATTGGTAATAACGAACACTTACACATTAATCAATACTTTGTGTGTCATTAAACGTAAGTTGTCCGTAATGCTAGTGTTTTTGGGCCGTAGCTGGATCTGTGATAACTTATTTTCTGTGGGGAAACTAAATTCTATCATTTGTTCGGATCTGTCATGCATTGCGAGTTCAAATGTAATGAATTACTTCATATTTTATTTATTAGTAGATATTCTGTTTTATAATGTGTGATTTAAATATTTATCATCAGAATGTTCGGGGACTGCGGACGAAGTCGATCAACTTCTATAGGAATTTAGCCAAATGTAACTATGATGTAATCACTTTAACTGAGACGTGGCTTGCCGATGGGATATTGGATACTGAACTTTTTGACGATAGGTACCTAGTGTGGCGGCGCGACCGCGACTACGCTGTTACTGCGCAGGGGCGTGGTGGTGGTGTGTTGGTGGCGGTTCGTCGTCAATTTGCTGTAGTAGAGAATGTTGACTGGCGATCTAGCGCGGAAGACATTTGGATCTCAATCCAATTAAGAACTTGTGACAAACGTACTTACCGACTTAACATATGTACTCTCTATCTATGCGAACAAAACACAGGGAATAGCTTCGCTAGTCAGTTACATGCCTATTTAGACAATCTTGCGGTCGTTGTTAATAATCACCCTGAAGATAAATTTATTATTCTTGGGGACTTTAATATGAGCGCAATAACCTGGGCGACCTCAGGGGATGGAATCAGACCTATCATACCCCAAACTCAAACTAGACTATTTACTCATTTTGTCGATACCGTTGATTTGTGCAGCTTGCAGCAATTTAATCTCATTAATAACAGGCACGGCAAAATTCTTGATCTAGTCCTCGCAAATACTCCCGTGACCGTCTCTGCATGTTTAGAACCCCTAACTATCGAGGATTCATATCACCCAGCGTTGTTAGTCCAGTTTGTTACTATACAACCACAGTCACTTAACGCCAGCGCGCGCATGGTGCACCTATATAACAAAGGTAACTACGAACTTATTCGATCTGAGCTGCGAAGCACTGACTGGGATGACATATTACTGAAAGGTACTGTAGATGAAGCTGTCGGTTATTTTTATTCAACGTTATTCGAAATCAGGGACAAACACGTCCCCCAGCGTTTGTGTAAACAGCTTAAATATCCACCTTGGTATAACTCGGCGCTCATTAAGATACTTAAAGAAAAATTTAAATACTACAGTAAATTCAAAGTTTATGGTAACATTTCAGATCGCGTATCATTCCAGTATCTTCGTGACAGAGCCCATGACATTGAACAGCTTTGTTATAAGACCTACATGGCCAAAATCGAATCCTCAATAGGAACTAGTCCAAAATTATTCTGGTCATATGTAAAAAGTAAACGCATGAACAGCAACTTTCCTTCGAGTATGTCATATGGTGACAGTAAAAGTGACTCGGGAGAAGGAATTTGTGAGCTTTTTGCTAATTACTTTCGTACAACCTTCTTAGACGATAACTCTGCAAGTCTTAACTGTAACTCGATTGGTTGCGTTTCCAACTGTGATTTAAGTACAATTGAAATTGACATAGCTACTGTTCTTAAACATTTAAAGTCTGTTGACATCACCAAATCTGCCGGCCCCGATGGTTTGCCTGCTGTGTTTATATCTAAGTGCGCCGAGGAACTAGCTTTACCTGTTTCACTTTTATTTAAAAGGTCAATATCTGAGGGCATAGTGCCTTCTGTTTGGAAATCAGCTTTTATTTCACCCATCCATAAAAAGGGTGCTAAAGACAAAATTGAAAATTATAGGCCAATCTCAAAACTTTGCTTACTAGCTAAAGTATTGGAGCGCATAGTCTATAATCAGTTATACAGCAGTATAGTTTCTAGCTTGAGTCCCCAGCAACATGGGTTTCTGAAGGGAAGGTCTACAGTATCCAATCTGGTCTTGTTCACGGATTTTGTTACTGGGGTTATGGATAATGGATCCCAAGTAGATGCAATCTACACCGATTACAGTAAGGCATTCGATAGAATTGATCATGTAATTTTGCTGAGGAAGCTTTTCGACCTGGGCATTAGAGGCGACCTTTACAGATGGTTCTCGTCTTACGTGCAAAAAAGGACACAAGCAGTGGTCCTCAATGGCTTTATATCCTACTGGTTAACCATCCCTTCTGGTGTGCCACAGGGGTCCCTGTTGGGGCCGCTGTTGTTCGTTCTATTTATTAATGACATCGATGAGTGTTTCAAACATTCTAAACACTTAATGTTTGCAGATGATATGAAAATCTTTACATCGGTTAAGTGTCAAAACGATGCTATACGTTTGCAGGCAGACATATCCAGATTAGTCAACTATTGCACAATAAATAAATTAGATCTTAATATCTCTAAATGCTTAGTAATCACATTTTCTCGTAAAAACCAACCAATAATATTTAATTATTCAATCGCAAATCAAATTCTATCTAGAACTCATGTCACCAGAGATCTTGGCATCTTTCTGGACAGTAAGCTCACCTTCGATTATCATGTTGACAACATTGCCAAAAAAGCTTCCAAAGCGCTGGGATTCATTATTCGTAATGCCAGTTCATTTGGACGAATGAAAACCTTGAAAATTTTGTATTGTGCTTACGTCCGCAGTCACCTCGAATATGGTAGCCAAATTTGGAATCCGAATTACGCAGTGCATTCGGACAGATTGGAGCGAATTCAAAGGAAGTTCACTAAATATTTGGGCTACAAATTCAGAATCCCTTATTTGAGTTACAAGGAACGGTGCACTCGATTTCACTTACTTCCACTTGTAACTCGACGAAGTATATCTGACATACGCTTTTTAGTCAAAATAGCACAATCAAAGGTCGAATGCCCTGAACTACTTTCTAAACTATCTCTGAATGTCCCAACTCGGCATTCACGGTTGAGAAATCCTCTACGTGCCCCCTACGCTCGCACAGTTTATCGTAGCAATTCTTTTTTGCTTCGCTCAATCAAAGCATTTAACCAAGTTGTAATTAACGAACACCCTTCAATTGATTTGTTTACAAGTAGCTTAGCTTCAATCAGTACAATCTTGTCTAAAAGTGTTGTTCTTGATGTATAATCTATTCTGTAATGGTTATGCATGCATGCCTGCATGCTGTATAGGTATTATATTTTATTTTTGGCCCTGTTCTCTAATCGTGCAGACGCCAGCGAATCGGACTGCCCGGTCTGTAAAACTTACTGAGAGTGAGAAAAATAATAATTGAGCCCTATGCTTTTGTCATAAGGTTGAAAATCTATTAATGTATGTTGACAGATTGGGACAGCTTGGTGTGCTGGTGTCTTTATTTATATTGTGTAAGTACAATATGACCATGTTTTGTTTTTGTCTTGTGTGCAACAATAGTATTTTTTTGCTAACTGTGGAGGCTTTTTAATGGCTAATCGTTCTTCAACTCATTGTCTACTTATGTATTGTTAGCTGTAAGCCACCCAAATACAATAAAATAAAAAATAAAAAAAATAAAATTACGTATTCATAGCGACGTGCAGCCAATTTAGTTATTTAAGAGCGGGTATTATGCCAGGAAAAATTCAGATTTCACCCTCGCGTCTCACATGCCTCTGCTCTAGTACCAATAACCACCACGGGCGCTGTGACGACGCGCTCTGCAAAACTTCTTTGAAAAAACAAAACAACTACAGTGCCACAGTCTAACATTATGACAGTAGGTACGACTCGGCTTCACAGGCGGGGTACACACGGACGCGGTAGGGCTGCCTGCTTACAGTATTTTAATTTAGTGGAAATTATTTCTAGTTTTTTAACCGACTTCAAAAAGAAGTAGGTTCTCAATTCGACGGTATGTTTTTTTTTTTTTTTTGTGTTGTTACTAGATTACTCCGCCAATTGTGGACCGATTTTCAAAATTCTTTTTTGTTCGGAAGGAGATACTTCTGAAGTGGTCTCATTGTCACCATGTCAGGATATGATGATTGGATCCTGGAGAAATCGAGGGCAACCCTCAAATTTTGTAGGCCTACATATCGTTTTCCGCAAATTTTATGAAGTAATTTAAGTATTTGCGTATGATAATCATCATCTCATGTAGCTGAGCTGATGATGGAAAGTACAACTCCTCTAGTAAGGACTTGGCATCGACTGATTTAGTAAATTATGTTTGTGTTCGCATATCTTCGGAACTACAAGTCCGATTTAAGTAATCCTTTTTTTAGTTTTACTTGGTATCGTTCAACTTAGGGAAAACTGCAAGTTTCATCAACATCGGTTCAGTAGTTTTCGAGATAGGGAATGAACGAAAGAGATGTTAACGATGTTATTACCGGTGCTACGGATTACAAAATTCTAGTGCACTAAAATTATATATTTGACAAGAATTGTGGTTGAATATATAAACTAAAAATTGTAAAATAAAAACTTTTTCAATAAAAATGTAACCGCCTTCAAAAACAACCACAAAAAAAGGTAAAATAGCCTACAAAACTTTTCTTTCGGAAGTCGGTGGCAAAAAGACAATGAAATTAATAAAAAAAAGTCACCGACTTCCGAAAGAAAAGTTTTGTAGGTTATTTTACCCTTTTTGTGGTTGTTTTTGTATTGTAAATAATTATGTATTACATTATTTTCAAGTTGCGATTGATGTAGAAGTGTTGAATAAATATGTATAATAAACATTCCATTCAATGTATCACGTTCATGGAACATTGGGCTTAGATTGTTAAGATCGTTTAGGATTACATCAGAAAGACGTACCTATACACAGCTGAACAAAAGCCTCCTCACTATACCGCCACGCTGAAAGACAACCGCCACTTGCATGCATTGGTTGCCCGCGACTCTCACGATGTCGTCGGGCAGCAACCAGCTTTATCTGGTTAGCCACTTACTTTTGTTTTGGGAACTTCTATGGCAAAGCCGATTATGATAGATAAATTATACATGTTTTATCGTAAATATATAATCATCACGTACTTCCGTGAACTCACCACGTAGGCTCAGTTGAAAACCAGCGTCGGGCACTAGTTGTCCGGTATTTGCGCTGAACTGGGCCTATTTGGCGCAGCCGTGAGACACACAATATTCTAGTGTTTAGTTGTTACTTTTTTTTGTAATTTATTTTCTATTTGTTGTGTGTACTTATGGCATGTGTCAATAAACGTTTTTTCTTTCTTTCTTACTTAAATCTGAGCGCCATTCGGAAAATTGCGCGTAGAATCAGAATGCTGAAGTGGAAGTGGGTCGGCCATATCTGTAAATGGACAGACGGTAGATGGAGCAAATACGTGCTAGAGTGGAGACCACGAATGGGCAAACTTAGTGTAGGACGCCCTGCTGCAAGATGGGTCGATGATTTGAAAAATGTGGCTGGCAGTGGATGGATGCGGACGACCCAAGACCGGGATTTTTTTTTTGGGACAAACCCACCATACTATTTCCAAACCACTGCAACTCCTGAGAGCCAGAATCAACAGTGGCAACCACCAGAAAAGCACCGAGACAATGAAGCTCGACGTGTCCCGGAGAATGAATTTACCTGTCTTGGATCCTGCAACGAAATTAATAAGAAAAGAATAGTGGAGGAGTAGGAAAAATATGTTTCCACTTCCCTCCATGCAAGCAGGAGACAGAACAAAACAAGGCCAATAGGCACAAAGAGACATTACAACTGGGAGAAGCCCAGTTGCCTAGCACCACGGGTAAAAATGACTACCTAATGTTAATGGGTCCTAAATTGTGAGCTGCTATATTTGATTCCAATAATAGATATGGCAAAAACGCTTGAACGCACGGAAGTTTGTTCGAGTTTCGACAAGGTCCGTATAATAAATGATTCCAGATGTAGTCTGAACAGTTATCCAACATAATATCGCGTTCGTTTTGCCGAAGAATACACTCCCACAGAATATGATGTGCTGATTGTTCATATTCACAGTCAGGTGTCGAACATTGGCGTTCTTTGGGGAGGGGGAGACTTACATTCAGGAAGGGGCAATAGGCTGATAATATAATTATATCTAAATCGGTGTCGGGAAGTACTGCAGTATACAAAGAAAGTAAAAAAAATCACAAGAGAAAGATTTACTTTTCGTGAGAGTCAATTACCAATGACAGATGACAACTACAAGATCAAGTGCTGCAAGCACAATAAATGCTATTCTAAACTATTAATTAAATTATTGACAATTATTTTCAATTATTGATTGAAATTAAATTATATTATTACATTATTGTAATATAAATTCAAAAATACAATTGAACACTATTTATTATCGTAAGAATTACGAGTTCAGTACAAAATTTCAGTTTGTATTAAGTAATAAAGTAACTTACGTTAGGTACTTCTTATATTATTAATGTAATCGATTTGCTATTGCAACATCGTATCGATATACTCATGTACTATTACATATTTTGGTTTTGGACACATTTCTGATTACTTATATTGAAAATAGGAAACATGTTGACAAATTGAAAAACTATTTTTTACTGTTAAACGGTACACTTCTACAAACTTCATGAATACTGCAGAATTATTACTGTTTTGTATTATGAATTATCGTTTTAAATAGAAAGTCTGTTGGACTCTATGATTTATTTAAGCTAGATTTGATTTTATTTTTTAAAACTCTTATTTATGATGACCATTGTGACTTTAAAAGTGTAATAAATAAAAATGTGATAATAAAAAATACGTTATATTTCACAGCCATTGCGCACTTTCATTTTTACGGTAGAGTATTATCTGAAGAAATACATGAAAAACTTTATAAAAAAAGAAACCGACTTCTAAACAAACACAAAAAAGTGTAAAATAACTTTTCTTTCGGAAGTCGGTGGCAATAGTCAATGAAATAAAAAACAAAGCCATCGACTTCGGAAAGAAAAGTTATTTTAAACGTTTTTGTATTTATTTTGTAAGTCGGTTTCTTTTTTTGAAGTTTTATTTTACCCTTTTTCAGATATTTAACAAAAATCTTCTTATAATCGGCGTCTTTGAAAATCTACAATCTAAGTTAGCAATAAAAAACTGGCCAAGTGCGTGTCGGGCCACGCACAGTGTAGGGTTCCGTAGTTGCCCATCAAAATACTTATGCGAATTAACTAAACTGATTCGCTGAATTTAATTTTAAAGAGAAGAATTTTCAAAATCGGTCCAGGAGTCTTTGAGAAATCGGGGAAAATACATAAAAAAAAGATTACGACGAATTTAGAACCTCCCCCTTTTTTGAAGTAAGTTAAAAATAGTTGACGATAAAAACCTACCTATCCCCAAAAAACATACCGTAAAAACATACCTATTACAGCTGTAAAAATAAAGTTGACAAACTTACATTTGCAGTTGAAGAGCTTGTTCTCCGATACATTTTGTTTAGGAAAATATGTTATCCAAGTACATTTTATAAGTTGGTCGACTATTACTCGTAAAGTTGTAAAGCCTACTTAGTCATGATAATTTTCTTTTAAACTTCGTTATATATACTACTATTGTGAATTTTTTCACACCCCCAAACATAACCGTTTAGCTGGTAGAGGGGGGGGACACTCGAGTCGAGCAAAATTTAGCACTTTAAAGCTTAATATTTCACAAACGAATTTTTTTATCAAAAAATTGTTAATGGAAACTATCAATATTTTTTAAAGACCTATTTAATGATACCCCACACTTAGGGGTACGCGAGAAAAAAAAAAAACATCCCCTCTTTACGTGTACAGGAGGTACCCTAAAAAAATATATTTTACGAGATTTTATTTTACCACTTTTTCGGCACAACAAATCCGTATATTTACACCAAATTACAGCTCTCTAGTACTGTGCGTCTCTGAGCTAAACTGCGGACAGACGGACGGACGGACGGACGGACGGACGGACGGACGGACATGGCGAAACTATAAGGGTTCCTTGTTGACTACGGAACCCTAAAAACGGGTCTATGCGGGCAAAATCACGAGATATCCATTATTGTTATATGCTAAAACTTTTTCCAGAATGTAACGAACACTTTTCCGCATCAAAATCTGTTCAGCCAAACGCGAGGTAATTACGGACAAACATACAATCGACTTTGAACATCTTCAATCCAAGTAAGCAAAAACTGATATCTCAAAAAGTCCTAAACTGATTTTGATGAAACTTGCAGTATTCCCTCAGTAGAACAATACCTGGTACAATAAAAAAGAAAAGAAAGAATTACTTAAATGGGACTTGTAGTTCCGGAGATATGCGAACACAAACATAAAAACATACATGCATACTACTTAGTAGTAGTAGGTTAGGTACATACACTTTTGAAATTTGGCACATTTTTTGTTCAGACGCTGATATAGACTAAAACTGGGCAGTTCTGGAAATATTACATACATACGGGTCGAATTGACAACCTCCTTTTTTTTGAAGTCGGTAAAAATATTTTTTGAACTTTTGCTTTATCTGACTACATAGCAAATTAGACTCGTACTACCGATGCATTGTACTTATGCCATAGTACGACTCCGTCGCGGAACTGTAGTAGTACCTATAGAAACCGCTGAAAGTTGATTGATTGATTTGTCGTACGTGTGGACAAGATGTCGCTGGCGCTTCCTGATTCGCCAATTGGCGACACTTACAGGGTGGTTGGTTGCCATTTAGTTGTATCGCTATTTTGAGAGAATTTGCTATTTTGAGAATTAGGCTTATACGAGAATCTACCAACTTAAGAACTTGCCACCTTGCCACTATATTTGCGCGGCCTTCTTGCCATTTTATGGAAATTGAGCATTCTGGTCTTTGACTGCTGGCCTTTTAGAGAGACTAAGAGTCACTCAACGAGCAATAGAAAGAGCTATGCTTGGAGTTTCTTTGCGGGATAAAATCCGGAACATGGATATTCGGCGAAGAACCAGAGTCACCGACGTAGCTCATAAAATTTGCAAGTTGAAGTGACAATTGGTAGGCCACATTGCTCGTAGAACTGATAACCGATGGGGAAGAAAAGTTGTCGAGTGGCGACCACGGACCGGAAGACGCAGCGTAGGCAGGCCTCCCACTAGGTGGACCGACGACATCGTGAGGGTCGCGGGCAGCCGATGGATGTAAGTGGCGACTTGTCGTTCGGCGTGGCGGTCTAAGGGGGAGGCCTATGGTCAGCAATGGACGTCTTCCGGCTGATGATGAGCATTCTGCTCCTACACCATAATAATAATTATTATAACGTTAAAATATTTGTGTCGTACTAGACATAGCATGGCGATGCTTGAAATAAATGTGTTTGTATTTATAAGTATGTAACATGAATAGATCTATACAAAAACAAATCATCATTTATTTTAAGCCGACCTCATTAAACAGTGATAAAAATACTCGACCAGCAGAACAATTGACATACTGTTTATTTAGCGCGCATGTGGCAAAAGGAAATTTCAAAAAAATGGTCTTCGGCTATTTGAAATTATTTCAGTCTTAAAATATTTTAGCTCTCGTTTTTTTGTTGTATTATGTGTTGTTTCTCTGATTATATCAACAAAAATATTATTATTTTAATAGCCGCCGGGCGCGGTGTAAACTGTCATAGCCCTCCCGTCTCAATAGAGCGGCGCCGACTGGCAGGTGAAACAAAATGATGCCTGAAGCTAGAACCCGCGCCGCGACAAAAGTCGTTTTGACGCGGCGCTAGTGTCTATGTCATTACATCAAATTGTACTAAAAAAATGTAGTACCACGAATTTTCCGCAGACCTTCACTCGTGATGCAGATTCTAGTGTGACGCGAAATGGAAAATAGCATTCTACACGGTTTAAAAACGTCGTAAGCGCCGAATGCTAAGAACAATGATAACTTTTATTATAAACAATATTTCAAAAAAGTGCCAGACACGTCCCTCGGCTACGTAATTGTGTTCATATTGATCTAATTTATATTTCTGTAGGACGAACCAAAATAGAATGAAATCAAAAAAACGTGAAAATTAGAGGTAACTTTGTGATCATTTTCTATCGAGAAAATTTTGTCTTTTTTATGTTTTCTCTTTGACTCTGCCCTTGCAAATATAATGAAGTTTCCCAACATATACTTTTGTTCCGAATTAAACACGATTTAGTACTCTAAAAATCCAATCCAAAATTGAAGATTTCGCTTGTAGCGCATTCTTAAATGACGTCGTCACCTTCCCGCCGCTTACTAACATAATAATAATAATCACTCTGAGTACACCGGCACTAGCGGCGGACATTATTTCTAAATATATTAAATATTAGGGAGCGGCGGCAAGTCGGCCGTGTCTTCTTTTAGCACTCACTTCTTATTAAGGTCGTCTTACAGGCTAATTTGATAATTTCTCAGAATAAGTATTACTTTATTATTTTTTAATATTTTGCAAACCCCTAGATACATTATTCCATATTTGTCGTATACAACCCAACGCACGACCTCCGTGCAAGGTCACGGCGCGCGGCTCCGTTCGCCTGGCCGCGGACTACGGACGCTCGTAACCCTACAACAAGCTAACGGAAGACATGTAGTCCACAACAACGATTGTATCAGATTTCTTAGTTTTATTACTATTGTTAGATGGAGTTTAGGACGAGTGCCAACTGGACGTGACATCATGTCTGTATCAACAGCTGTAATATATTTCAATAAGTTCCATTTCTATATTTTTACTCGTTTTTGCCCACGAACAGATGTGACCGAACATATTCACTCAACTGGGTCATGCTTCGCAAAATATTTCCAAAATTAATCTTCTTTTTCATAATCGTTTTACGACACCTTCGGGATTTGCCTGAAATAAAAACCTTGTGTGAAAAGGTAAAGTGTTTTTAAATGGTTTATCTCATAAAAATTGTTTCAAACTGAATCAGAAGTTGATTAATTTGTTCAGTACTGACTATGGTTATGAGACAGTTTGGCTTTTTGTTGCATTGTTGACTGGAGACTTGTGGACAAATAAAACGGCGCTAGTTGAACTGAACCGTTAGTACAGCAGAGCGACTGGGGGAACAAGTTGTCTCTTTGAGAAAAACGCCGCGACAGTGAGCTGATAGTGCGGTGACAAACCGTTTGAGTGCAGTCGTTTGAGTGCCGACAAATTGCAACCGAGAGTATGATTAAAGAACTTTAGTTTTACGTGTTCAAAATGAAAGTAACTTTGCCATTTAGTCATAATTATGTAAGACTGTAGACGTAACAAACGACTGTTGTAATGGGAAGGAAGGTTAGTTTGTAAGGTTTTGATTAATGTAAATTAATATAAATTCCAACGTCAAAATCAACGTCTAAGTCAACGTAAATATAAAAAACAAGTCAATGACAAAGTCAATGTCGTCAACGTCAAAGTCAACGTCAAGGTTTACGGCGAGTCAATGCTAAAGTCAATGACGTGTTTTGTAATAATTATGTAAATGTCATCGTCTTTATAAAATCGTCTTTGGGCGTAAAATGTAATTTCCTACCAAACACTGTGTAAACTTCAAACTACTTAATCACAGTTTTAAAGAGTCTCTATGCTAACCTGCCAATACACCGTGACTTTTTAGTCGTCTTACATCGCGGACGCCCAGTTCATGTATCCAATGACTAGTAGACTTTTATAATAAAAAAAAAAAACTGGCCAAGGGCGAGTCGGACTCGCCCATGAAGGGTCCCGTAGCAGCAAGTAACATAATATAAACGTTATTGTAGTTGGTTGTAACTTTGAAAAATAAATTGCGGTTTACAATTTATGACTCTTAAAAAAAAAACTAATAACTCGATCTCGTTCAAACCAATTTTTAATTGAAGTTTACATGGTAATGTACATCATATTTTTTTTAGTTTTATCATTCTCTTATTTTAGAAGTTACAGGGGGGGGGACACACATTTTACCACTTTGGAAGCGTTTCTCGCGCAAACCGTTCAGTTTAGAAAAAAATGATGTTAGTAACCTCAATATCATTTTTTAAGACCTATTCACAGATACACGTATGGGTCAGGCGAAAAAAAATGTTTTGAGTTTCAATTTTTTGAGTACCCCCAAATTTGGTTTTTGTTTTATTTTTGTGTGAAAATCCTAATACGGTTTACATAATACATCTACTTACCAGTTTCAACAGGATAGCTCTTATACTTTCGTCAAAAAGGGCTGTGACATGGGACGGACAGACAGACAGACATGACGAATCTATAAGGGTTCCGTTTTTTGCCATTTGGCTACGGAACCTTAAAAATGGTATTTAAAAGATTTGAATAATTATAAAATAAAATTTTAATTGTTATTATGTCGCAAGGCGTAGTTTGAAACATCCTTGTCTCTTAGAAAATGGAGATGGAATTATCTGTCCGACTATTGCGCTGGGTAGGTATACTCTACAGCTTGATACGTAAACATTTTGACAGGGTGTTTCATATTTCTAATGTATGATCAACGTATGATCTATCATAAATTATGATAGTAGTCGCTAGATAAGCGGCTACTAGGAGCTAGTCATGTTCATACAAAACGACGAGCAGTCCCAGCAGTGGAAATGTTATAGGCTGATGATGATGATACAAAACGACACGCTTTAAAAACTCCGCGCTCATAATACATTTTAAAACGGCGGCGGCGGCAGCAGGGCGTACAGCGGACACGATGACTCGTGGTCAACAATTACTTTTTTATTTTTTAACTTGCCCCACACCAAGAATTTCTCCTGTGTCGTGGGTGCGTTTACAAACATAAACTCACATACACAAACGCCCAGACCCGGAACAACTACTTGTAGATCATACAAATATTGCTCCGTGCGGAAATCGAACCCGCAACACGCAGCGCAGTAGTCCACTTGCTGAGCCACTGCGTTAACCGTGCCTTCAATTAAAGTAACTTCGCGATCCTGTTGAATAGAGATACTCCCAAGTCCACCGTCCAGCTGAGGAACTGCCGGCTGAAAGCTCACACGATGATGCTGGCTCATCGTCATCGATGATGGATATCGCCAGGTGATACCTGGAGGTCTAATCTCTAAACACGAAACCCGTGGCTTTGACCTTAGTGACAGACGTTTTGACAACGAGCAAACAACGAGCCCGGAAATAATGGATTATAATTATTAGGATTTGACAGATAGTCAAATCGTAATAATTATAATCCATTATAGACAGATAGTAGTTTCGAGCGGTGGCGAGGACTCTCAGGAGAGAGTCCTCGCCACCACTCGTGATCTGCGGTGCAACTACATTTTTTTAATGCAATTTAATGACACTAGCGCCGAGTCAAGATGACTTCGCAATTTGATTTTGTTAGTTACATCTTTATCCGTTTCCGTGTTTTCGTTGACGGACTTAGAAAGTAGACACCCAGGCCCGAGTCCACGGCACGTCGCCATCGTGTTCCATGCACTGTTAGCGGAGTCAGCAAACAGACGGGCTCAAACGCCTGGTGTTAAAGGACAACAAGAGGAACAGAGTAGAATTTAATCTGTAAGAGTCTGGCATTCTCTTCCGCTCCACCCAGCGCGAGAGGACTCATATGTTGATTTTACACCCCAGGAAAAACGTCATGGAGCTTCTGTTATTAATAATATCTTCAAATTAGCAAAATCATGTAGAGAAGTTCCGAGCGCCACACAGTGCTGTATTGGTCGCACAATAGTTCCAAACAAGTGCAATTCTCGGTCATTCAACAAACAAATATCTGTTTGCGGAATTCACACTATAATTTTATTTTATGTATGTTTGTGGAATTTTTAAAAACACATCACAACATTTTTTAAAAACATATCTTGTTCCAAATTCTACTTGCAATTCTAATTTGCGTTCCTCAGAATTTGAACATTGAACCGACAACTTACGCCATAGTCTAGTCCTAGTCCGCGCTCGCTACCGCTTGCTCCTCTCAGCGTGTTGTGAGGCTGTGTTCAAGTTATTATTCCACTATTTATTCCAGTATTGATGGATTTTTGTTTCGTACTATTTCCTTCAAAATGACACACAGTACTGCACGAAAATTTCCAAACGAGGTGCTCTGGTAGAAAATAAACTAAAAACAAATCGGACGGCCGTCGCGTCACCGTGGTGCAGTCCCCCCCCCACCTCCCCACCTCCCCACGCCCGTCCGGGTGACGCGGCTCTAACCATGCGGTCTGCAGACGTCTCGGAAATGCAAACATAAGAAGAAAAGCAAGGTTCTCTCGAATTTGATGTCTAGTATAGTGACGCACAATAGTGCACTGTCTATATTTATAACAATAGTCTAAGTTTTTCAGTTCAGTTTACAGTGAGCATTCATTCATGTTAAGTTGAGGAAAGCTGAGAAGTGAACCTGAGAGTCGCAAATAACGCTGAATACAAACGTTGTTCATAAATGGGCTTGATCGCAACTTATCAAAGTAAGTAATTAATTTATCAAACGATTTGAATAGCGAAGACGCTGCTTTGTGGGGTTCATAAAAGGTTTCCCTTTAGCTTGCCTGTGCTGCCTGTGCACAAATATAAATTATTGCAATAAATCTTGTTATGAATAAACCAGACTACTTCAATAGCTCCTATTCACCTGAGATTACATCATCATCGTCTTGCAATGTACACTGTACGTACCTACAACGGTGCATAAACTGATCGAACTGAACCGTCTAAATAAATTAATCTTTGAACCGGTATCAGCTGCAGTGGTGACATTGTCGTTTACTTTTTTGGAGTAAAAATTTGAGTGAGGCTTGAATAAGGCAATAATTTATTATACTAGTGTGTGCGACGGCGCTAGCTCACTGCCCTAAGACATGATGATGCACAATTGTCCCGCTCTTCCCGTTATAACACCCATAAGGAATCATGTTTCTCAAAAGAGAGCATAATAAATTATTGTTTGAATGTTGTGTAATAAAAATGTTGGGAAACAACTTTTATTATACCGGTAGCACACCTCCGCTGCGAAGCTATAGTAGCGAAACCGCTGAAAGTTCTGCCCGATCTGTTATTTGCAGACCGCGCGCCGCGTTAGAACGCATAGGGCGTTCTAACGCGGTCACTTATCTATGGCGATGTCTCTTTCGCTCGCTCATTCACCGATCTAGTGAACCGCCGACCTAGAGACCGCGCCACGACTGACATCCCTTCGACGCAACGTAGCGCAGTGCTAGTGTCTACGACATTACAGCAAGGTGCAATAATAAATTTAGTATCACGTATTCTCCTAGCGGCTCCACATTAGTGCCGTGAATTCACGCTGAGAATTCTCGCAGTGAATTCTCGGCACAAGTCGTGCCCTCCACATTATCGGGATGCTCTCAGTCGTTCGTGAAACCTGCCGCGAAATGAACGTAGAAGCTGCAGCTGCAATAACTTTTTTTGCTGAATTTACTTTGTAGGAATATGATTAAAACTGTCTTAATTAATTATATAAAATTCATTTCAGACTTTCTACGACAAATAGTTAGCAGAATTACATTAAAAATTATAATTAATTTATTAAGTTCATGGGGCCGTGAATGTGGATGGGAAGCGTGAACGCCGCGCGAAGGAGGCGCGAACCCTTTGTCGCGGGACAAAATACCGACTCTGATCGGGGAATAGGCGCGAACGCGCGTGAACCTTGCGAAAACCATCAACATTCTCGTTCGCGGGGGTTCACAGCACTAATGTGGAGCCGCCATCCGCAGGATTTCGATCATGGCGCGAACTCTACACCTACACGTTCGAGTCACCATTTTATTTACTTAGCTTGTCGTTTTGCTCGCGTTCTGTCTTAATTATCAAAGGGAAATTATATGTGCGGCAACAAAAGTTTTCTTTAGCACCTGCAACCTGGGGTGCTATGACAGGAAACCTCCACGTGTGCCCGTGGACTGGAGTTCCCTCTCGGATACGTCCGGGGGGAAGACCACTTTTTCGGGCCGGTGCACCCTGGGATGCGGGCAAAAACTCTTCCTTAGGCACTGTGTGCCTAAGGGGTCTCTTTGCCCGTATGCGAATAGCCTGTCGTGTGGACGCTCCAACGCGTGTCCCTCTGATTAGCAGAGGGCACAGCGGTGGAGCGGGCTTGCGGACGGTGAGTTATGGGTAGCTCGCCGTCCGACCAAGGACCAAGCCCGGGTCGGTGGCGCGTCGTGTTTCGCGCCAAATGCCTGCTGGGGTCGCGGGTTTTTTCTTAACCCAGGTTACCGTGGCCCCGGAACGTAAAGGGTATAGGAAGGAACACGGGTGGATTTTAGTCAGTAAGAGTCTGACAGTCCCTTCCGCCCCACCCAGGGCGGGAGAACTCATTTGATGATTTTACCACCTAAAAAAAAAAAAAAAAAAAGCACCTGCAACCTAGCGTCTTTTTTTATATGTGAGCGACGAGTTAATAGAACAGCTTCAATTATATTAATTCATCATCTTTACTATTCCAACAAAATATCAAGAAACCAGCGTCAATTTACGAGCGTAAATTAATATGACTCCGAGCTACCGATAAATATATTTACTTCTGATTTGATAACTCAGCGACTAATGTTGTAAGTGAGCTACTTTATATATTGTACCAAATCAGTACCAAATCTAAAACTCGCTTTAGCAAGATTTCAGGGACACCCCGAAGTTCGGTTTGGTTAGGTTCCTTTAAACCTTGTACACAGAAATAGAAGCCCCGCGAAGCGGGGCTTCGTCGACCCTGCTTAGGTAGATTTTTTTTATTACACCTCGTTATGACATATTTTAATGAACATATTTTGGTGCACATTCAGTATATTTGGTGGAACACAGACAAAATTAGGTAAATATAACGGTGACTCTATGAAATTAGAGTACGTTGATATTATTTTATAGATGAAGTTGATACACTTATTAGAAGCTGGCAATGAGTAGACATATCACAAATTTAGTTGCTTAAGAATTATCACCATGTTGCGTCATATTAACAGTAGCTTGTTTTACAATATATGGTCGCTTATAAACCATTTATTAGACGCTAAAAGTTTGTCGCTGACCTATTAATTCATTAGACAACTAAATATATTTGCAGACGAGAATGACATTTTAAAGAAGCTGCCTTAATTAGCACCCATTATCAAAGGAGGCGAAAATTACCCAATTTCAATTGTACCTACTTACAGAGGAATTACCTGAGTAAAGAATTATACTACAAACATATAATTCATCCTGACCACATTTTTTATTTGTGTATCAACATTCTTACAAAGAATTTGAATATAATTATGGTTAGAGAAAAATCTCGTCTTTCTCTTCTCTAACGATGAAATTGTTTTACACTAAGCATGCCGCTGGTCGCGGGATTATTTCCTCACCGTGACCCCGGAACATAAAGGGCTATTGATGGACACCATGGATTTTAGTCAGTAAAAGTCTGACAGTCCCTCCCGCCCTGCCCGGGGTGGGAGGACTCACTTGATGACTTTATCACACTAAAAAAAAAATTAAAAAAAAGCATGCCGCTATCGGGTAGGTACGCCGCTATCGGCGGTAAGACCCCTCTTTGAGGAGTGGCTGGATAAGCGTCCTGGCGACCTGACCTACCGCCTGACCCAGGTCTTCACCGGACACGGAAATTTTCTAAATTCTTTTTTTTTTTTTTTTTTTTTATTTTTTTTATTTATTCATACAACATTTGTACACAGTTTGTAAAATACATATCTTCTGCCAAACTGCAGGACAGTTTGTCGGCAGTGTTCTCGTGGACATAGATTACATATTACATAATACTTAAAGTCTACATTCCAAGAGGTATAAAAGAAAGGGACAAAAAAAGAAACAGGTTTATTTTTATGGTAGGCACATCGGCATTGCCTTGTCTTTACACCATGCGCACACAAATGTACACACCACTCACCACGCCTAACTGCACACATACTCGAGCTGCCCAGTTTGTTTTTACGAAGTACGTCATTAATTCATTATTAGTTACTGTTCTACAGCTCGAGTATCCGCACATGTAGGTTGGTACTGTACACTGACGTCTATACCTAGATAGGCACACATTGACTTGACTTGCCCGCCATGCCAGCACGCGCGGCGCCCCGTACATGCCACTGCCGTCCCGACCACCGCCACAGCACTCTCCGATGGGAGACAAGCAGACCAACGCGAATGAGACGCCGAGGCGGCCGCCCGACCGCCAGCAGCACAGCCGCACGCGCGTGCTAGCACGGCCGGCCCATATTTTTTTTTTTATTACAAATCTAGGGGCAGTGCTACGGACATAAATCAAGATAGTGCTTACGCAGGATATTTTTTAAAACATTTTTAGACACTGTTTCGGCAGATATTTCCTTGGGTAATTCATTTAACAGTTTTGGAACTAACCATCGGCGCGTTCTTTGACCAAAATAGTTTCTCACCTTGGGGACAGAATATTTATTTTTCTTTGTCACTCTGCGGGTTGGTCCGTTAAAATACAATTTCTTTACTTTATGTTCTGTTTTGTTGTGCTGTTCTAAAATTATTGTTAACTTTACTTTTTTACTAACTGGTAATATTCCACAGATTTTGAATAATCTTTCGTATTCCTTATTAATACTAACTTTAGTTTTCTTGTTTACTAGTAACTTTAACAGTCTAATTTGTAATATTTTAATTTTATTTAAATGAACCGGAAACGTTAGTCCGTAACTACCCAAACCGTAGTTTATTGTTGCTTCTGCAAGTGCATGGTAAAGAATAAACAATAAACGCTTACTAACTATATATTTCAAATTGTTAAGTTTCCCTAGTACGGCGCGCAATCTACCACAAACAGTGTCTATGTGTGCGTCCCAAGTAAATCGCTCATCAATTACTAATCCTAAGTACTTGTATTTCGTTACACGCTCCACACACTCACATGCGCAGCTTGCATTGCTATCATGTAGACATTCGTAGGAGTGGCCTTTTATCGGGATAACGGCACTTTTAGCTATTTGGTTATATGGAGACGACAGCAACATACACTTTGTTTTGTTTATATTTATGAGAATGCCATTTTCGAACTAATAATCAGAATTCAATATTGAAAACCCTATGTATACCTATTATATTACATGAAGTGATGTCATATTAATAAACTGTGTGCTGATATTCAATGAATGAGTGAATGTTTCATTATTTTCAGAACCGCTACAGATTAAGGTTCTGAAAGGCTCAAGATTTCATTTCCAAAAAAGGCTTTTAAATCAGTTAACAAGATCTTCGGTTACACTTTTTTTTTTGTAGCGTCTATGTAACGACGAAGGAACTAAGTGATCGAGACATCGCGCGCAATCGAAATGATCCGCGAGTTTAGAAGACAGAGAACATTCCGAGAGTCAATGTGGGGCAGAAAGCCCACAAGCACAACGTCTCGTCTGAAGGTACAGTACCTTCCTTTTCACCGGGGTATCGAGGAATTTTCCATACTGTTTCTCATACCCCTAAATATGAAAGAGCTAGACGACACTCAGTGTCTCAATGAAAGTCTGAAATCACTAAAATCAGATATAAGTTTGTGATATCCGTTGGTACAGCAAAAGTATAAAAGCTTATTAATTTAACAATACCTACCAAGGCTTTTAGTGGCAAGTTAAATAAACAGGCATCAATTCATTAATTTGAATAATGTTTCTTTGTGCACACTGCTCATAGTTGCAGCTTATTACGGACTCGGTTGCATACCGCGGGGAGAGCGAGGGAATCATTTTGTTTCAGGAATCCCATTTATTTTCCGTTATTAAAATAGCTGCCAAAATATCTGCAGGCTTGATACTTATCTCGTAAACTTAAGGCGGGCTTACAGTAATTTTTAAGATTTTCAAACGTCTGAAAGTCTCATTAACAATGATATTTTTAATAAAAAAAATCATAATATTAAAGTTGAACATATCCTCGAGTGAATGGTAAAGATAGAAACACGAATTGGAATAATTGGCTCGATAGAAAAAAATCTCAAACATGACACTAAATCACAATTTTCAAACATCCACTGCTTAGAGATTTCACAATGAATTTATATGAAACTTATAAAAATAAAAACAGATCATTATTTAGAAGTGCATGGTAAAAGCAAATTTTAAAATTTCGTTATAATTTTTCTCCAAGAAATAAAATACCCAAAATATTGGCATTAATTCGCTCACCGGGCGCTCGCCAGTACCCGCCGAGGCGTGATAGAGGATGGACGTACGTCGTTGCTGCGCAAAAATTCCCCCCGCGCGGTTACGTAAGCAAGCATAGAACTGAACTACTCCATGGAAACAAAGTCACACACACAAGCGATTACGTGTTAGTTGCGGGAATAGAATAAAATAGTCAAGTGATTTAATTTTGAAACGATGTATTTTTTTTTTATGGACCACTTATTTTTTAGCTAGGATGCGAACTTGATGGAGTGACCTGAAGGTCTACATCGGTCACTGCCACTGGAACTCGGCCACGGATCGAACTAGATGTGCCGAGTTTGGGCTCGTTTTGTTAGTTATGATGAGATCTTACCACCGGACTTGATGGAGTGACCTGAAGGTCTACATCGGTGACTGTCACTGGAACTCGGCGACGGATCGAACTAGATGTGCCGAGTTTGGGCTCGTTTTGTAAGTTATGATGAGATCTTACCACCAGACTTGATGGAGTGACCTGAAGGTCTACATCGGTGACTGCTGACTGCCACTGGAACTCGGCGACGGATTGAACTAGATGTGCCGAGTTTGGGCTCGTTTTGTTAGTTATGATGAGATCTTACCACCGGACTTGATGGAGTGACCTGAAGGTCTACATCGGTGACTGTCACTGGAACTCGGCGACGGATCGAACTAGATGTGCCGAGTTTGGGCTCGTTTTGTAAGTTATGATGAGATCTTACCACCAGACTTGATGGAGTGACCTGAAGGTCTACATCGGTGACTGCTGACTGCCACTGGAACTCGGCGACGGATTGAACTAGATGTGCCGAGTTTGGGCTCGTTTTGTAAGTTATGATGAGATCTTACCACCAGACTTAATGGAGTGACCTGAAGGTCTACATCGGTGGCTGTCACTGGAACTCGGCGACGGATCGAACTAGATGTGCCGAGTTTGGGCTCGTTTTGTAAGTTATGATGAGATCTTACCACCAGACTTAATGGAGTGACCTGAAGGTCTACATCGGTGACTGCCACTGGAACTCGGCGACGGATCGAACTAGATGTGCCGAGTTTGGGCTCGTTTTGTTAGTTATGATGAGATCTTACCACCGGACTTGATGGAGTGACCTGAAGGTCTACGTCGGTGACTGTCACTGGAACTCGGCGACGGATCGAACTAGATGTGCCGAGTTTGGGCTCGTTTTGTAAGTTATGATGAGATCTTACCACCAGACTTGATGGAGTGACCTGAAGGTCTACATCGGTGACTGCCACTGGAACTCGGCGACGGATCGAACTAGATGTGCCGAGTTTGGGCTCGTTTTGTAAGTTATGATGAGATCTTACGTACGGATTTGATGGAGTGACCTGAAGGTCTACATCGGTGACTGCCACTGGAACTCGGCGACGGATTGAACTAGATGTGCCGAGTTTGGGCTCGTTTTGTAAGTTATGATGAGATCTTACGTACGGACTTGATGGAGTGACCTGAAGGTCTACATCGGTGACTGCCACTGGAACTCGGCGACGGATCGAACTAGATGTGCCGAGTTTGGGCTCGTTTTGTAAGTTATGATGAGATCTTACGTACGGACTTGATGGAGTGACCTGAAGGTCTACATCGGTGACTGCCACTGGAACTCGGCGACGGATCGAACTAGATATGCCGAGTTTGGGCTCGTTTTGTAAGTTATGATGAGATCTTACGTACGGACTTGATGGAGTGACCTGAAGGTCTACATCGGTGACTGCCACTGGAACTCGGCGACGGATCGAACTAGATGTGCCGAGTTTGGGCTCGTTTTGTAAGTTATGATGAGATCTTACCTCCGGACTTGATGGAGTGACCTGAAAGTCTACATCGGTGGCTGTCACTGGAACTCGGCGACGGATCGAACTAGATGTGCCGAGTATGGGCTCGTTTTGTAAGTTATGATGAGATCTTACCACCAGACTTGATGGAGTGACCTGAAGGTCTACATCGGTGACTGCCACTGGAACTCGGCGACGGATGGAACTAGATGTGCCGAGTTTGGGCTCGTTTTGTTAGTTATGATGAGATCTTACCACCAGACTTGATGGAGTGACCTGAAGGTCTACATCGGTGACTGCTGACTGCCACTGGAACTCGGCGACGGATTGAACTAGATGTGCCGAGTTTGGGCTCGTTTTGTAAGTTATGATGAGATCTTACGTACGGACTTGATGGAGTGACCTGAAAGTCTACATCGGTGGCTGTCACTGGAACTCGGCGACGGATCGAACTAGATGTGCCGAGTATGGGCTCGTTTTGTAAGTTATGATGAGATCTTACCACCAGACTTGATGGAGTGACCTGAAGGTCTACATCGGTGACTGCCACTGGAACTCGGCGACGGATGGAACTAGATGTGCCGAGTTTCCGACTCCCCGATGTAGACCTTCAGGTCACTCCATCAAATTCGGAGGTAAGATCTCATCACAACTAACAAAACGAGCCCAAACTCGGCAAATCTAGTTCAATCCGCCGCCGAGTTCCAGTGGCAGTCACCGATGTAGACCTTCAGGTCACTCTATCAAGTCCGTACGTAAGATCTCATCATAACTTACAAAACGAGCCCAAACTCGGCACATCTAGTTCGATCCGTCGCCGAGTTCCAGTGGCAGTCACCGATGTAGACCTTCAGGTCACTCTATCAAGTCCGTACGTAAGATCTCATCATAACTTACAAAACGAGCCCAAACTCGGCACATCTAGTTCAATCCGTCGCCGAGTTCCAGTGGCAGTCAGCAGTCACCGATGTAGACCTTCAGGTCACTCCATCAAGTCTGGTGGTAAGATCTCATCATAACTAACAAAACGAGCCCAAACTCGGCACATCTAGTTCCATCCGTCGCCGAGTTCCAGTGGCAGTCACCGATGTAGACCTTCAGGTCACTCCATCAAGTGTGGTGGTAAGATCTCATCATAACTTACAAAACGAGCCCATACTCGGCACATCTAGTTCGATCCGTCGCCGAGTTCCAGTGACAGCCACCGATGTAGACTTTCAGGTCACTCCATCAAGTCCGGAGGTAAGATCTCATCATAACTTACAAAACGAGCCCAAACTCGGCACATCTAGTTCGATCCGTCGCCGAGTTCCAGTGGCAGTCACCGATGTAGACCTTCAGGTCACTCCATCAAGTCCGTACGTAAGATCTCATCATAACTTACAAAACGAGCCCAAACTCGGCATATCTAGTTCGATCCGTCGCCGAGTTCCAGTGGCAGTCACCGATGTAGACCTTCAGGTCACTCCATCAAGTCCGGTGGTAAGATATCATCATAACTTACAAAACGAGCCCAAACTTGGCACATCTAGTTCGATCCGTCACCGAGTTCCAGGGACAGCCACCGATGTAGACCTTCAGGTCACTCCATCAAGTCCGGAGGTAAGATCTCATCATAACTTACAAAACGAGCCCAAACTCGGCACATCTAGTTCGATCCGTCGCCGAGTTCCAGTGGCAGTCACCGATGTAGACCTTCAGGTCACTCCATCAAGTCCGTACGTAAGATCTCATCATAACTTACAAAACGAGCCCAAACTCGGCATATCTAGTTCGATCCGTCGCCGAGTTCCAGTGGCAGTCACCGATGTAGACCTTCAGGTCACTCCATCAAGTCCGTACGTAAGATCTCATCATAACTTACAAAACGAGCCCAAACTCGGCATATCTAGTTCGATCCGTCGCCGAGTTCCAGTGGCAGTCTTCGATGTAGACCTTCAGGTCACTCCATCAAGTCCGTACGTAAGATCTCATCATAACTTACAAAACGAGCCCAAACTCGGCATATCTAGTTCGATCCGTCGCCGAGTTCCAGTGGCAGTCGCCGATGTAGACCTTCAGGTCACTCCATCAAGTCCGGTGGTAAGATCTCATCATAACTTACAAAACGAGCCCAAACTCGGCACATCTAGTTCGATCCGTCGCCGAGTTCCAGTGGCAGTCACCGATGTAGACCTTCAGGTCACTCCATCAAGTCCGGTGGTAAGATCTCATCATAACTTACAAAACGAGCCCAAACTCGGCACATCTAGTTCGATCAGTCGCCGAGTTCCAGTGACAGTCACCGATGTAGACCTTCAGGTCACTCCATCAAGTTCGGTGGTAAGATCTCATCATGACTTACTAAACGAGCCCAAACTCGGCACATTTAGTTCGATCCGTCGCCGAGTTCCAGTGGCAGTCACCGATGTAGACCTTCAGGTCACTCCATCAAGTCCGGTGGTGAGATCTCATCATAACTTACAAAACGAGCCCAAACTCGGCACATCTAGTTCGATCCGTCGCCGAGTTCCAGTGGCAGTCACCGATGTAGACCTTCAGGTCACTCCATCAAGTCCGGTGGTAAGATATCATCATAACTTACAAAACGAGCCCAAACTCGGCACATCTAGTTCGATCCGTCGCCGAGTTCCAGTGGCAGTCACCGATGTAGACCTTCAGGTCACTCCATCAAGTCCGCAGGTAAGATGTCATCATAACAAAACGAGCCCAAACTCAGCACATATTAAATATACTGTGCTACCTAAGAAAGTACTCCATTGTATGCACTTTGTAAAATCAAAACTATGTAGTGTGTGTACGACTTCTCCCTATATAAATGTAACTTAGTATGTAAGTGAGCCATTAAAGGTTAATACTTTAAGCAAGATGGTTGTTTGATTGTTCCCTCGAACTCCTAACAGTACATGGCGACCCTGCCTTTGACTGGTGATGGCGCAACTCCGACCACCAACCGCGATTTATTCGGAATTTTAAAATAACATCAGTGACAATGTGTGAAATAACTTTACTTGTGAACACGATCTTAACAAGAACGGACGACTAATTGTGAAATAATGTGTCAATCAACGCAAAATAAGGAGGAGGTTTTTCTTAACCAAAATGCAGCTGGCAACAATAATGGAAATGCGCAACAAGACCTAGGCTGGCATCTGGGCATGAATAGCCTGATTCTTTCTATCTTGGCTTTTATGGGTCTGATTGTTTTCCTATACATGGCATATAAGTTCTACGAGAAATGTCATAAACGGTGGATACGGCAAGAAGTGTTCCACGCTACGTTCCGGAGCTTCCGAGGTTCATCGAGACGCGGGACATCTGTACCAATTGCTGCTGAGCGTACAGTGGGCGCAGGAGAGTCTTCAGGAAAGTGAATGTGTAAAGTGAAGTGAAATGTCAAGTGTGCGTACAATAGCCACAATGTGATGGTGCATTAAGTGTTTGGTGTAACCTCTCCATACTAAAGGTCTAAACTAAGGTAGCTCTAATTTCATATTTACTTTTCATTTATTGTTTCTGTCTCAAATAACTAATGTTCCTAGATGTTGTCCTACATGTATAAGCTAGAATTAATTTTAATAATAGAGTATGATTTTGGTACCTATGTACTGATAATTAAATGTAAAAAGTGTTATGGCTGATGATCTAAATAATATTTTAACACAGTTAAAGTGTATCCAAGAATATCTAACGAAGTTAGGACCAGCCAGAAGAGCTGTACAAGATTTAAGTGTAAAATATACACAAGCTTGCGAGTTATATGATAAGTTCAATGATATTAGTACGAACATAGAAGATAAGATATCAAGTGGAGAAATTAAATCATCTGATCTTAACAATTTAGAAATTTTATATGAAAAGATAAAAGTTAGTTTCTATAAGATAAAGTCACTTTGCTCTGTTGTGGAATCGGAAAACATCAACACCAACATGGAAAAATTTGATTTAAAAACGGCAATTTCTTTGCTACCCGTTATGACTGGTGACGAAAATGTGACCAAACAATTGATAGCAAATATAGAAATGTACGAAGCTATGTTAGACGACACAAGTAAAAAATCCCTAATTAATTTTATTTTAAAATCAAGGTTGTCCGAAAATGCAAAATTGCGCATGTCTCAAAACTATTCTTCTATTACAGAATTAATAAGAGATATGAAATGTTTCCTACTGTCTAAAAAGTCTGATACGGCAATCCAAAGCCAATTACAGCGCGCAAAACAAGGTGGAAAAACAATAGAAGATTTCGGTAAGGATATAGAGACTATGTTTGTCGACTTGACCATTTCACAGGCCGATGGGGATTCCCAGAAGTACGAAATTTTAAAAACCGTAAACGAGAAAAATGCTATTAAAAGATTTTCTGACGGCCTGAGAAATAGTCGTGTTAGCACAATTGTAGCGGCGCGTAATTATAGCACGCTGAAAGATGCTATCAGGGGAGCAATGGATGAGGAGCTGTCGTCTCAACCGGAGAGTTCAATCATGAGTTACGGGCACCTTAGAGGTAAGTCTTATAATAATCGTGTATATGGTTATCAGAAAAGGTCTAATTACATGAGAAGGCCTATGGCGCAACCGGTGCGTGGTAGAGGTGCACGTACGGAAAAGCCCAACTATTCTACGAATAACAGAGGTAGGTCTAATTATTATAACCGTGGTTACCGTGGATACCAAAGTACATATTATTCTCGAGGGAATAGATTCCAAAATAATAGAAATGCTCAAATCAATACGGCTCAACCGACATCAGAAAATTCTCGCGAAAATCAGCAGAAAAGTTCGGAGAAAATAGAGTCGGTGCATAGTTTTTTTCGTGAATAACATGTCAAACACATGTGACAGCATAAATTCGGTTCCCATGAGTGTATGCGGCGTTGCTCGGAATTGGTTAGTTGACACCGGTGCTTCATTGTCCGCCGTGAAATACGAGAAATTAGTTTCTCAAGACATTCCATTTCATTTAAAGAGAATTTGTGTCAGAGGTATTGGTGGGAACATTTATTCTGATGGTTATGTTTATTTGAACTTGCAAATAAATGATACCGAACTGACTCATAAGTTTTACGTATTTAAAAATTTACCATGTCGAACAGATGGAATCTTGGGGCAGGACTTTCTAACTAAATTTAATTGCATATTAAACTTCGAAATGAATACCTTATCTATTCAAACAACTGAAAAAACTATTACTATAGACTTACGAATGGGCAGTCAAGGTTTTAATAACTTTATGGTAGTACCACCACGATGTGAGACATTATATTATGTTGATACCAGTATAGATCGAGATTGTGTCATATTTCCGCAACAACTTTGTGATGGAATTTATTTAGCGAGCGCAATAGTTTCCCCGAAGTCAGGAAAAATACCGTTAAAGATTTTGAATACCAGGGACAGTTCTGTGAAACTAAGCTATTTCACACCAAAAATAGATTATTTAAGTAATTATAATATTTGTAATTTTGAAGCAAATGTAGTTAACGCGGATAGAGTGAAAAAGTTATTTAGTCTGTTAGATTTAGATCATTTAAACACGGAAGAGAGAAAATCTATTGAAAATATTTGTGCGAAGTATTCCGACGTTTTTTATATGAGTGGAGATAAGCTAGGGGTAACTAATATTTATCAACAAACTATACAATTGAAAGACAACGCTGTACCTGTTTATACTAAACCGTATAGGATACCAAAATCGCTAAAACAAGAAATGGATAGACAAATTGGTAAGATGTTGGAAGAAAATATCATAGAGGAATCTAAGAGTGAATGGTCTAGCCCGATACTTCTTGTACCAAAAAAGAATGACAATTCGGACGAAAAGAAATGGCGTGTTGTAATAGACTACCGCAAGTTGAATGAAGTAGTGAAGGACGACAAGTTTCCTTTGCCAAACATAAACGATATTTTAGATTCTCTATCTGGTTCAGTCTACTTTAGTCATCTGGATTTAACACAGTCGTATTATCAATTAGAACTTTGTCCAGAAAGTCGCAAATATACAGCTTTCACAACAAATAAGCAATATCAATTAAAAAGATTGCCAATGGGTTTAAAAATTAGTCCAAGTGCGTTTAGCCGCGCTATGACAGTCGCTATGTCAGGATTAAATTATGACAAGTGTCTTATTTATTTAGACGATCTTGTTTGTTTTGGACGTAATATTAATCAACATAATAAGAATTTAATCGATATTTTGGAAAGATTACGGAAAGTCAACCTAAAAATTAACCCGCTGAAGTGTAAGTTTTTGAAGAAGGAATTATTGTACTTAGGGCACGTGGTTTCGGATAAAGGCGTTAGTCCGGACCCTCAAAAAACCAAAGCCATACGAAATTATCCTAGGCCATGTAATAATGATGAAATCAAAAGATTTGTAGCCTTTGCCAATTATTATCGGAAATTTATACCTAATTTTGCCGAAATAACTATCCCATTAAATAAATTGTGCCGTAAAGGTGTTCAATTTCAATGGACCGAAGAATGTGAGAATTCATTTTTGCATCTTAAACAATCTCTCATGTGTCCACCAATATTGCAATACCCTGATTTTTCAAAGGACAACGAATTTATTTTACATACGGATGCATCTGGTGTTGCAATTGGTTCTATCTTGTGTAATAAAAATGATTTACCGATAGCATATGCAAGTCGAACATTAAATAAATCTGAAGTTAATTATCCAACAATAGAAAAAGAATTGCTGGCAATAGTGTGGTCAGTACGTTATTTTCGACCTTATTTGTATGGTAAAACATTTACTATTAAAACAGATCATAGACCATTAGTATATTTATTCAAGATAAAGAGTCCAAGTACTCGTTTAATAAAATTTAGGCTAAGTTTAGAAGAATATGACTTTAAGATTGAGTATGTGAAAGGGGCGAATAATGCGGCTGCAGATGCATTATCTCGCATAGTTATGACGTCTGATGAGTTAAAAGAGATGAATAAACATTTAATAACTGTTATGACTAGACGAATGAAGAAAATGCAAGATGATGTGGTTAGTGAACCTGATTCGGTTGTTAACAATTCTACAGATTACAAGGCTGATCACCCAAAAATCGTAGAAATGCTTAAAAAACCGGAAACAGGAGTTGAATTGAGATACGGGACTTTACACAATAAAAATTGTCACGAGATATGTGTACAATATGATACGTTCTCATATGTACCTTCGAGGTACCTCATTTACACTGATATTGATACTCGATCATGTACTGCGCGAGCCGCGTCCGTGAGAGGTATAGAAACTTTTTGTAAGAAAATGAATATTCAAGAATTATATATAATTAAAAGTAAAAATAATACTTTATTAATCGAATGGTTAACCAATGAGATAAAAAAAAATAAAAAGTGGTCCGGTCCACGACTTTGTATTATTAAAGGAGTAACTAGAATAGATGACATTGATGACAGGAAAGTTATATTAAATGATTTTCATTTATTGCCCACGAGTGGACATGCAGGCGTTAGGCGCATGCTAAATAATATTAAGCGTTACTTCTTTTGGCCGAATATGTGCGAGGATGTTAAGAGGTTCGTTAAGAAATGTGATAGTTGTCAGAAGCAAAAGCACTCTTTACCAACTAAACAGCCTATGGAGATTACATCCACAGCTCAAGGTGCTTTTGATAAAATATATTTAGATATTGTAGGACCATTAGAAAAGGATTATTATAATTTTTCATACATATTGACTATACAGTGCGAACTGAGCAAATATGTGGAGGCTTACCCCTTAGAAACTAAAGATAGTAGTAGTGTAGCTAGAGCATTTGTTGAAAACTTTATTCTTAGGTATGGGATTCCACGCGAAATAGGAAGTGATAGGGGGACAGAGTTTATTTCGAATACAATGACTCAAGTATGTAAATTGTTACAGATAAAGCATATTTCGTCAACAGCGTATCACCACGAATCATTAGGATCCTTAGAAAACACTCATAAATCCCTGAATACATTTTTAAGAATTCAAACTGATAATAATTCTAGGTATTGGAGTAATTGGTTGCAATATTGGTGCTTTTCCTATAATACAACAGTACACAGTGAAACAAAATATAGTCCTTTTGAACTTGTATTCGAAAAAAAATGTGATCTACCGAGTAATTTAAATACAAATTATGTTGAACCATTGTACAATACAGACAGTTATCCACTAGAATTAAAATACCGTTTACAAAAATCGCAGTTTGATGCAAGACAAAATTTAATAAAAAGTAAAAAACTTAGAAAATGTAATTTTGACAAATATGTAAATCCGATAACTTATAAAAAAGATGATTTAATATTAGTAAAGAATGAGTCAGGTAATAAATTAACAAAACCAGTGTATGCAGGTCCTTATAAAGTTTTACAAGATTTATCACCAAATGTAAAAATATTGAAAAATGGAAAAGAAGATATTTTACATAAAAACCGTACAAAATTATACATAAAGCCGAATTAATATGTTATAGCTTTAAGTTTTTTAACTGTTAAGTGCACTTAGATACTTTATAATGGCTGTAGCCTGTAATACACAAATTATATTAATCTTTTTTTTATTGTTTTTTTTTTAAATAACGAGGGAGGTGTAGTGTGTGTACGACTTCTCCCTATATAAATGTAACTTAGTATGTAAGTGAGCCATTAAAGGTTAATACTTTAAGCAAGATGGTTGTTTGATTGTTCCCTCGAACTCCTAACAGTACAACTATCTCGAATATCATTTTACGAAAATCTAATCCAGACACACTCGTACGTAATTGACTTACTGCATTACGCTACGCTGTGGCATATACACACACGGTCCCTCCCGCCCGCACCGCTGTCGACTTGCCCCGCCCCTTTGCGGGGGCTGAGGTAGTGCGCTCATAGCTGCGGACTGTACTGGAACCTGGCCTTAATCAATAAGTTTGTTGGCTACTGCGAAGTACAACTCGTTTGCTAGGAAATAACTTCATCGTTCATTACAGCAAGCATCGCTTGGAATAGAGTTGTCTGTTCAGCTGTCGAGAACATCGAGAAAAAAAATTAAAAATTAATTAATATAATATTAAAAAAAAAGTAACGACTTCAAAAACAAATACAAAAAAGTGTGAAATACTACTAAAAAAAGTTTTTATTTTACCCTTTTTGGTTAGTTCAGATATTCAACAAAAATCTTCGTATAATCGGCGTCTTCAGAAATTTATATCCAAGCGAGCAACAAAACGGGATCTGTGCGGGCAACGTCACAAGACATTCATTATTATTGTATATTAAAACCTTTCCTAGAATTTAATAAACATTTTTCTGAAAACCGCATGAAAATCGGTTCAGACAAACGCGAGATAATCGTGAACAAACATACAATGGACTTTAAAAATCTACGATCCAAGTAGGCAAAAATTCCCTATCTCAAAAACTACTGAACCGATTTTGATGAAACTTGCAGTATTCCCTAAGTTGAGCAATACCTAGTACAACAAAAAAATATATACTTAAATCGGACTTGCAGTTTCGGAGATATGCGAACACAAACATAAAAACATACATACATACATACCCTGTTTTTTGAAGTCGGTAAAAAACTGAGTGTAAGTCATAACTCTGATCACTCTTTTAAATGTCTACGCTTTTAATAAATGTATGATAATAACATATCTGTTGCCAACAGGCCGGCGGCGGCGTAATCTTTGATTTCCAATTCAGGTGGCGTGTGACGTATTCCGTTGATTAACATCGAAGCATGATGGCGGCCGCGGCGGGCTCGCGACTACCGTTCGACATTGACGACAACTGACATGGACGCGCAGGACATTTCGCAGGACAATTAATATTTGACATTTTACCTTTAGTATCTATTGGATACAATATCTAAGCAAAAGTGATTGATTTATACTAGTTTCTAAACTCTGTCTGATGTAGGTATGTGTTGTGCCTCGTACGTCAGCTGCTATTCTAATTAGCTATTGTTACAGTTGCACCGCGATCACTCGCGCGCCCGTACCGCGGGACACACTCTCAGTCGCGTCACTCACAGCGCAGACACTCCTCCACTGATAACTTTGTTATTATTTGCTTTTCATATCGAAATTTGTTTGTCCGTCGGAGTCGAGTTTGTTCCTCCGCTACCTGACGGATGCTATCCTAGTTGCAGAGACGCTCGGAAACTTTGCATATTTATTCCGAGAAACTATTTACTGTTGAGAATTCCTTGGAAACCAGACCAAGCTGAAAGTCTCCTCTATGAGACCACTGTGATGTTGATCTCCTACGAGGTATCGTAGGAGACACTGAAGAACGGGACACTCTAAGTTTCACAGGTGTGGTGGTCTCCCGGCAGCAAGCGCTACTGCAGACGTGGGGTCCTGGATTCGTTCCCGATTTGTGAATTGGATAAGAAAGCGCTCTTTAGGTAAACATAAACAAAGTTCTAATAGTACATTCTTATCCAAGGGTTGAAAGTTATTTATTATATATGGTCCCGAGACGGGGTTTGGCGCCCGTAACGTAGTGAGGGCGCTAATATGTATTTCAAGTTACTTAATAAGTGATTTACCAGAGGTAAACACTGTGCTTTTCATTATACGAATTCGAGGAAAACAAAAATGATACTTAACATAAATTATTAGCTCAAGAAAAGCGTTGATTGCGCTTTCCCGCTTATTTTATTATTTATTTATTATTTTTGTCCTGTGGTCGTACATACAGCCAGTATTTTTCATGTCACAATAAAAATGGCAAAGATTTTGCCGAAATCTATGTTATTTTAATGAAATAGTTGAAACTAAATTATATCAAACCATAATAATTATACATTCTTTAATACTTAACTTTATGTTAGGTACTTTAATTTTAAATCGCGCTGTAATTTAGTGACTGTATAAAAAGTTTGAACTTTAGCAATAGAAAATTGTCAAAATATAACAAGTTTTTTTTTCCAGCTGTCAGTTGAAAGCGATTCTCCCTAGGGGTGCAAGGGTGCAATGCATAACTTTCAAACCGCTTATCAGGCATGTAATTAACTACTTTCAGAGTATGAGTAATGAGAAGTCTTTTGCGATATTCATTAGTCGATATATGGCTTAGTGCGCAAATGCGCACTCTTCGAAACAAATGACAAGCAATAAAGGTGTCGCAGTATCCGTCATCTACGCCCTGCAGCTCTGCAGATCTAAACGGTCACTTACCAACAATCCATAAGATTCACTTCGTGAATGAACAATAGAAGAATAGCCTAGTTTTAGACCCCCTAAGTAATACGTCCTCCAACACAGAAAGGACTAGGTACAAGTTAACTTGTATCAAACGACACAAAACTTAAAAATAAACCTTCTAATTAATTAGGGAACATTTATGGCTGCCTTATCTAAGAGAGAAAAACTTTGTAAAATTGCCGGAACCACTTTACTAAATTATAAATAAAAACGCCCGCTGCTAAGGCGGTAGTGGCGCTGTACTAGCGATCCGTGATTTGAACCAAATTAAAGTAAAGTTCGAATAGCTTCTACTGATATTACTCGGAGGGTATTTATAAAGTTGGTCGAATTCATTTTACAAAAGCCACGTCCAAAATGGTTAGCAATAAGGTAAAAAAATAATGAGAAGGGTGAAAGGGACTGTTCCGGCTTTAAAGATTCACGTAGATCGTGTGTGAGCGTGACGTTGCCGTGACCCGTGCAGAAGATCCAGTCAGTGCGCGCGGCGTGCGGAGCAAACAGTCTGAGCGCTCCTAAATAACATGTGACCGAGTTAGTACATCACAACGTTTCAGCCAGTCGGATTCTTCACCACACAGTACATAAGGTTCGATGTGACTCCGTGTGCGGGAGAAGACGCAGGCCCAGCTCTACAGGTCTTTACGTAAAGCCGTTGTTATCACATAATGTAATGTTAGATAATAATTTTATTCGGCAGTTCCCACTGCATTTTTCACTCTTAGGTTTTCTGTGTTTCGTTGCGTTGTTATGGCGTTTAATCCCGCGGTCACCGGGATAGGCTAATTAGTTCAGTCTGAGCGGGATGTGCTCGGGAGTCGGGCTGGGCTACACGGACGGGCCCGAGGGGCGGGGCGCGAGGCGCGGGCCCGGCAGGCCACCCTGGGCGCGGGTGATAGGCGCGACAAGTCACTCCGCGTCACACTCACGCGACGTGACGTATACGAGCCTCCGTCACGTCACACCTATGAGGATTACCGGCGGCTGGCTTTAATTCGAAAAGTTTTCGTTCCGTTTTTCAGGTAACAAGATCTTTTTTCTCAAAATATTATTAGAAGAAGAAAAGTGATTAAAACTTTTGGCGGGTGAACGTTTCGCCGCTGCTTAGGGTGGTTCTGATAACACGATTCACAGTAAATAAATATTTGTGAGAGCAAGCGAGGTTTTGCTGTCAATAAAAAGTTGCGGTTAGTGGGTGTCGTGATAGCTGCTCGTTCCGTTAGTTCAGCTGCTTCACAAATTGGTGTGGACACAACTGCCGACAACTCTGTCATTAGCCGCTGTGGCCGATGTGATTGCGATCATATCAGCGCGCTGTGATCGGCCCGTTTATGTAACCTGCCGATCAAATTATTCTGTTAGTAAGCAACACGAGCCCAACACTGTAAGCACTGTGCTGTGTGCACTTCAATGTGTAAAACCTTTGCGATATTCCTAACAGATACTACTTATGTGCAAACGTTTCTATAGGTATACTTTACAAACCAAAAACACAGTTAAGTATTCATCCTTCTATAGCCCTTTACGTTTCAGGGTCACGGGTACCTGATGAGACAATCCCGCGACCCCAAATCAAAATATTATTTTTATGGTTGCCTTACACCATACTGCCTATTTGTCAAATCGGCATGATACTGCCAATTTGATCAAATAGAATTGACCGTGTATGGGCGTTTCATGCCAATTTGATGGCATGACATGCCAATTTTGATAGGTCATCAAATCGTTTTGACACAACGTCAAATCGGCAGCAGTGATGCCATCTTAGCAACTTCATAGCTAGTTAGCTAATTTTATAAAGGTGCTAGAAAAAAAGCTAAAAAGTGTAACTTGTGGCTAAACTTTTTAGCTACTTTTCTACAGGGACGGTTAGGCCACGTACACACGGCGATTATTTTCCCGTATACCGTACACGAGATTTTATCGAATAGAGTTGACCACTTTTAGGACAACTTCGCACGGTACACGGTAAAATATTATATTTCTCGAACACGGGATTTTCCCGTATGAACGCCGTTTAAACTATTTTTAAGTTTTCATTTTTAAACTGTTATTACTGCTCTATTCGATAAAATCTTGTATACAGTATACGGGAAAATAATCGTCATGTGAAGTGGCCTTACCAGGAAAACTGAAGCTTTTCGCACATGGATCGCATGTACACTCGCAAAAAAAAGTGTTATTCATTTTATTTTAAACCAAAATACGATTGAAAACTTGAGAGGTGTCAAGGGACCACGAAAGCAAGTTAAAAAAAGGTTCATGCGATTTTCGACCTTATTGACATTTATGCAAACACCTGATTTTAATGAAGGAGCAAAGTTAACGAATGAGAATGTGAGAAAACAAACTAAATTTTAAATGTCGATAAGGTTGAAAATCGCTTGCACCACTTTTTTTAACTTGCTATCGTTAAGCAAATGTTTTCCGACCTTCAAGCGATTTTCGACCTTATTGACAATGATGCAAACACCGGATTTTAATAAAGGAGCAATGTTAGCTAACGAGAATGTGAGAAAAAGCAAACTAAAAAATGTCGATGAGGTCGAAAATTATTCGGTCTGTTCGGTCTGTTATTCATCCTTCGTTACCTATTTACTGGTCTGTACTTGTACCTACAGTACTAAATTGCGAACTTTCGTAATGAAAGAAAATGGGGGTGGCCGGTGGCGGCGACCGACAATTTTGTAACTAAATTACATCGCGATTTAGCGCCACCTACCGACATCGTTAGAAAGAGATAGGCATATAAATTACCGGTATGTGTATTGTTACTTTTACCGATACTCATTTTAGTTATTAGGTAACGGATTTACAGATATCGTTATTAATATCGTTACATTATTATCGTTACCATAACGATAATTCGTAACGTTATAAAAAAATAACGGTAATCCGGTCCCTGCTTTTCTAGCACCTTTTCATCATGAGACTTTCAAAATTAGTCAAGTATTTAGTGTCCCGAGTGGAAAGACAAGATAATGCAACAGTGGCTCATTCTACATGTAAGTGGCATTCTGAAGAAATAGTTCAGTTTTGGGTTGAAGTAAAAAAGAGTTGAAATTCTTCCGGTTACAAAATATATCTGAGAACGCTACAAACAATGGTGAACGACCTCAGAGAGCAATCAAATTCATTAGAATAAAAAATGCTTGAAAATGAAAATATCGTCGCCGTTTTGATACCGAGTACGCACACGAAATTCCTGCAGTTATTTTTTTAACATCTTGTGTATTTAAATAATATATTTTGTCACCGGAACAATTTCAATTCTTTTTTACTTTAACCCAAAACTGAACTATTTCTTCAGAATGCAACTTATATGTAGAATGAGCCACTGTTGCATTATCTTGTCTTTCCACTCGGGACACTAATTGACTAATTTCGATAGTCTCATGATGAAATGAAAAGGTGCTAGAAATTGTAGCTGTCGTCACCGAATAATAGCCAGATCTAGTTGCTGAGTTGGCATCACTGCTGCAGATTTGAAGTTGTGTCAAATCAATCGTTCGATAGGCAGTATGGTGTATGGGGTATATGGACGAACTGCCGATTTGAAACAATTGCAAGCGTCAAATCTATCGTTCGATAGGCAGGATGGTGTATGGCTACTATTAGATTGGTTATTAATTGCTTCGTACATGCACATAACCGAATTATTTTTTGTGGAGTTTCCTGAAGTTATAACTACAAGTACCTGTTGTTGATCGATCAGTGAACTTTCTGAGTCTCCAAGCTGTATGCTGACATAGTGACAGACAGCCTACGCTTGCCGGTATCGTCGCCAGTTAACGCCGACAACACGCGACTAATCGTGACATCATCTAGCTTAGTGACGTCATCACGTGTGTGGTTGCCACGTGCCTTTAGCCACGTGATGATGTTCCCGTTATAGAGATGAGAGACCAAATAGAGATCAACCAACTGTATGTTAGTAGTGTAACATTGAGTTCAATAGTTGATGCTATGTAGTTAGAAAAGAGAGGAAAAGCAAATAGAAAAATTTAGCATATTGACCTCAAAAACTACGGACTTTTTGGGTTCTGTAGTCTACAAAAAACCTTATAGTTTTTAACCGACTTCAAAAAAAGGGGGAGGTTCTCATTAGTTGCGTTTTGTCAGTCCGTCCGTCATGAAGGGTTGCGTTTTTTCTTTTGAAGTGCGGAACCCTAAAAGGAAAAACATCGTGTATGAGCCAAAGTTTAATTGACAACTACCAACCCGCACAGGATCTGCTTGATTTATTATAGTCCATTTCTAGTTCTGAGCAATGAGATCATTATAGTTAAGGAGAGATTGGTGTTTGGTATTGGACTGGCTTTACTTTACTTTCTCAATTTTTTTTTTTATGGTTATCTGTTACATCATTCAGAAAAAAGAAAACAAAATCAAGAATGTCATTTAAACGAGTGTTTATAATTATGACTGTTTAAGAATTGAGAATATCTTCTAAGAATGAATTTCTGTTAATGACAGTAAATTGCACAAATTAATTACACTGCAAATTAACGTTCGCTTAGCGGGCATTTAACATCCAGTTTGTTATTATCAACAAACGTGGATACAATGACACGTAACTGATGAGTGCGCGATTTAACGATCATCGCGTGATAATTAGCTGAATATTAATTACACTGACCGCTGTCCAGCGCGCGGCGTGTCGCCCGCGTGGCCGGTGACGCACGCGCTTGATGCCACATTGCTCATCAGCACTCGTTTACATTTAAGTGATGATGTGGGGAGCCACCGGCCATTCTGCTTGAAGCTCAGTTTCAATTACTAATACTTCTCACTCTTGACATTTTAGGGCATTTTTGGAGATTTCGTCTCCCAGCCGCCTTCTGTATAATAAAATACGCGTGATAAAATCATCAGATGAGTAATCCAATCCAGGGTATTCATAAGTCGCGCGACCCCGGCAGGCTTTGGTCCTCCAAGGGGGAGCCCGGGGTCCTGCACCGTATGCAGTGGTGACACCGAGGCGTTTCTTTTTCTCAGCGATATCATTCGCAAGTCAACCTCCTCCCCCCCCCCCCCCCTCCTGGCACACAGCCGCGACAAGCTTGTCTGATGATGATTTATCTTTTCTCGCGTTTTCCTGAACATAATACGAGAACAGGAATGCTTTTACTGAACATTCCCCCGACTTGGAATAAATGTGTTTTGTGCGTAATGTACATAAATCTTATGCGTCACTTGGTCGCGGCGTCACGCGTCGCAGATAACTTACACAAATACGAGTTCTCTATAAATAAGTTTGTCACCGTTGCTGATCTCCATAACAACACCCGTCCATTCTAAGAATAAATATCTAATGTGAAGTTAACCGTTGTTCCTCTTCCTCCGTGCAGGTATTATAGTGATCGATCGAGGATGATCACTCAATACTGTCCGAGAAGGCTGCACAAAGTTAAAACAAAGTGATCATTTTAATTGAAAGTGATTTCTGATCTATTTATCACTAGCTTCCGCCCGCGGCTTCGCCCGCGTGGTGTTTTGATAAAAAGTAGCTTATGTTGTTTTTCAGATTTCAGACTATCCATATCCAATTTTGTAACAAACGGCTCAGCAAATTAGCCGTGAAACAAACATTTATACAGTTATAGTAAATTAATTTGAATATTAAGGATTATATTAATAGAACGGTATAGATTTGGGTAAAGCATTTGGTTAAAAGAGAGTAGGTATGTTTAAAAAAAATATAAAATATCTGTTTACAGTAGGTATAAGGTACCTATGTATTCCATTAAGTGGCAGAAAGTACCCAGGAAAATTTATTGGTCCCTTATGTCCAAGAGACATTTCCAGGGGTCAGCATCACGTTGTGTACAAAAATATTTTAAAATGACCTAATTTAAAACATTTTTGTACACAACGTTTGCTGTTTTGTTATTATTTGTTAAAATGTGGAGATTGTTTGGACTCGACATTCTCTGATCGCATGCGTCCGACAATGATGTCTGCCCTCACGTGTCTGCCCGTTCGGGTAGGCATAGTTAGATTCGTACGCTCCCCCACCACACGACAGCGCCGTTGCCTGCCACCACACTTCGGTGAATGTGCGCGACGGCGACCGACGACCAACGGCAGCGGCGGCGATGCAGAGTACCTATTCGTTAAAAGGAAATTTAACTTCAAAAGCCAATTTTTTTTAACTTGATACACCCAAAACTTCTAAATATGATGTTCCTAGGTTCAGTGGTTAAAATTTTGTATACAAAAAGTTTGGCTTCGTAGTTCCCGTTCCGAATCCGTTCCGTTCCGTTCGAATTTCGGGAATTCCGTTTGTAGAATTTCACCCCCACGGTGGTAAAAATTTCAAAATGCTAGAACAAACGATTTTAAATTTCTAAAACGCTAGAACAAATTGTTATTTATTTCTTATCATGTTCCTAAATATAAAGTTTCATGGTTTTATCCCCAGAAATGACAAAATCCCATACAAACTTTCAACCCTTATTTCACCCCCTCACTAGTCGAAATTTCAAAAACGCTAGAACAAATGTTTAAATATATCTTATTAAGTGCTTAAATATAAAGTTTAATGGTTTTATCTTTTAAAATTAAGAAATCCCATACAAACTTTCAACCCCTATTTCAACCTCTTCATCCCCTTTTTCGCATTAAAAGGTAGCCTATGTTCTTTCTCAGGGTCTAAAGATTGTCTGTGCCAAATTTCATCAAAATCGGTTGAGAGGTTTAAGCGGGAAAGCGTAACAGACAGACAGACAGACAGACAGAGTTACTTTCGCATTTATAATATCGACGCTTGAAAGGCAAAAATTACCAAGCGACATGTAGCTAACTTTACAGGAGAGCATTTTAAAGTTTTTATTTTTGGAAAAAAAATCGTATAAAATCACCTATTTGTCATAATTACGTAATTCCAACGAATTTTAAATAAACCTTACAGGCTTAATAACCTGGCATTTAAAGATTATGGATTTTCTCATTAGTTTATGAAATAATGTCGGTTGGTAATAATTTTTATCAAAATCACAAACAGGTAAAAGTTACTTACCGACATCAAAATTTCATGGTAAAACAAGCAAAATTAACTAAACCCGATTATTTTATTATTGTGTTTGAAGAAAAATGACTTATCCTGAATTGGCGCATGTTTAACTTACAAGTAAAATGATCTGAATAGAAAACAAACATACTTTTCTACCAGCCAATTTTAACCATGGTACAAATTAAATAAGGTTAGTGTAGGGTTTTTTTGAATAAGTAACAATAAATTAAGGTTTTAATACACATAATCAAAAACTTTTGGTGTAAGGTTTTCGTCACCATCATCGCAGTTTTCAATGTTTCACTGGATGTGACACGTGTCAACTCTCGCACCGTATTCTACAATTCGAAATTATTTATTTGAAAACAAAATAGCATTATTTCAAAGAAGAAACGGTTAACTTGTTTCGAATACAGTCGTTGCCTTGAAGATTTATCAGTTTCTTTTTTTTAATTAGATGTTTTCCTTTATTTTGCCTTAAATGATTACTTCCCAGAATTTGATTCTTATTAGGAACGCTATCGAATAGTGTAATAGTACAGGATCTAAAAGCCAATCATGCAATTTTAGTCAAAATCAGCCTCGAGACTCCTTTCAACGTTTTTCGATATTCCTCATAGTTTCGTATAATTATGGCCATCCACGCCCAGTTAAAAAAATCATTCCGTATATCGCAATCAAATTCATCATCATCATATCAGTCGTAGGACGTCCACTGCTGTACATAGGCCTCCCCCATAGATTTCCAATAGGACCGGTTGGAAGCTGCTTGAAGCCAGCGCGATCCTGTGATTTCATCAGATCGTCTGTCCACCTTGCAGCGTTGCCTTGGTTCGTGGTCTCCATTCGAGAACCTTGCAGCCTCATCAGTCATCAGTTCTGCGTGCTATGTGGTCTGCCTACTCCTCAGGTTTGCTGGGCTATGTCGGCAACTTTAGTTCGTCTACGAATCTTTTCATTGCTGATTCGATCACGCAGAGGGACTCCGAGCATAGCCCTCTCCACAGCTCGTTGGGCTACCTTGAGCTTACTAATGAGGCCTGTAGAAAGAGACCACGTTTCGGCGCCATAAGTCGTCACACATTTGCCGAAAACTTTGAGGCACTGAGGTATTTCGACGAGGAAACGTTACGCAGTTTCCCGAACGCTACTCGGCCATATTGAATTCGACGGTTGACCTCTTTTTTGAAGTAGCGATATCTTTGAAAAGGGCATAAGACAAGGAGACGTGATATCATACAAACGTGATAAGTTGTTGACTCGTATGTCTACTTGGAACAAACCGTCGGATTAGGTAGGTCTACTACCTCCTCACGTCTCGTAGACTCGTAATAACAGGCGACCGATGTCTGTCAACACATTAGGCAAAAAAGTCTTATATTCGTCTCATTTCAACTAATCCTGTGAGCCGTAAACATACGTTGAGACAGAACAGACCTTGAGTTAGCCAATCACAACGCAGTACCCCGTCCCCCTCGCTTACGTAGTACCTCAGCGAGTTGACAGAATAATTTTCGTTCCTTAGATCGTGCATGCGTAGTCTAGTATTATATCGTCGTTGTGCCCTTGTCTTATGCCCTTTTCAAAGACAGAGCTTTCCAACTCTGCACCTGTACTCGGGCTGACATATTATTATTGTTCAAGCACCTAAACACTAAAACCGAAAGGATAAAATCCGGAACATGGATATTCGGCGAAGAACCAGAGTCACCGACATAGCTCATAAAATTTGCAAGTTGAAGTGGCAATGGGCAGGCCACATCGCTCGTAGAACTGACAACCGATGGGGAAGAAAAGTTCTCGAGTGGCGACTACGGACCGGAAAACGCAGCGTAGGCAGGCCTCCCACTAGGTGGACCGACGACATCGTGAGGGTCGTGTGCAACCGATGGATGCAAGTCGCGAATTGTCGTTCGGCATGGCGGTTTAAGAGGGAGGCCCTTGTTCAGCAGTGGACGTCTTCCGGCTGATGATGATGATGACCTAAACAGTTGACCCTTCACCACAGAGCAGTGGTGGTCCAGTAGTATTGGTCCCGACTTACGAATTGTAGGTCGTGGGTTCGAACCCCGCCAGGCGCATTACTTTGTGTAATTTATTTCATCACCACTGCTCTCAACTCGTGAGGTAACCGGCATGTCCTAGAACCAAAAATTCGAAGACATGTGACATCTACCAACACGCTAGGCCCGCGTGGTGGATTATGGCCCATTCCCTCTCACAGAGAGGAGGTCTGTGTCCCAGCAGTGGGAACATCATAGGTTGATGATGATGACCTAAACACTTCGACATACCGATAGTCAATACTACATCGTTGCTGCTTTCTGCTTTCTCATAGTTCACAAACGCTTAACTTAAGGGTAAGTTATACTCTCCGGTCTTCTGTATAACTTTCCGCAGCATATGTTTGTGGTTTATGGTAGCCTTTTCGGAAACCGGCTTTTTTGGAGGGCTGGAAGTCATCAAACCTGCGGTCGAGACGGTTCGCGATGATGTTCCCTCGAAAACAACTTATAAACATGGCTGAAGAGCGAGATAGATCTGTAATTTCTTAATAAGGTGTTGTCACCCTTCTTAAAGAATAGAACCACCAATTTCCATCCGCTTTCAAAAGCTCTGAAGTGGTTCCATCTTCACCCGGCGCCTTATTGTTTTCAGCTGATTAAGGGCTATCCTAATTTCGTAAAGGCTGATGCCCTGGATGTCTTCAATGTAGTGTCGGGTTAGCTTGGCTCTGTGGCCACGCTGCTAACAGGTTGACAGCCGAAACGTATAGCTCTGCATAAAACTTTTCGACTTCCTTCAATACCTCTGCTTTCTTTGCATCTTCTCGTTTCAGCTTTGTCAGCTGGCTTTGCCCAATAGATACATCTCAATAGATCTCTCTTTAATGTGGTAATAAGTATTAAAGAGGCGTTTATCGTGCCGCAAGGCTTTTGAAGTCTATTGATCTGCCTATATGACTCGGCGTCACCGAAAATCTGCAGTCTATAAATAAGCGTCGATCAGTCATGAGGTTGAGGGTGTGATTGGAAAGTTTCTGAGGTCTATTTGCACGGCAGGGTCAAAAAACTTAGAGACTACCGTTTGGTCAGCTTCCACGAAACTGTTATTAATCTCGTCCACTACTGCAAAATTTTCGTAAAATAAATTCTTATTTAGCTACTGGGATAAAAAAAAACCCAGTAGTTCGATAATGGAACGTGACAATGGAACTACTGGGATTCGGCGCAAAGTTTTAGGTGAAATTAAATTCGGTTAAATATTTTTCGAACTTATGATAGGCAATACGAGTAGGTGATACATCAATATTTCGAGCTACGCAACGTACTTAACTGCGATGCGCGCGCTCACGAATTGCCTTAGCGACAGTTGAGTGAAGACTAATCAAAATTTATTTGACCAACAGCCATTAATGTTCTGCTTTACAACGCGTACTTGCGACAAAACAAAATAGGTGCAACGGGGATAAACTGATTTTTATACAAATTTCATATCGGTAATAGTTATGTACCTAAGTGACAAAAACTGTAAAAAAAACGGCAGGTAAAATATTACCAAACGACAAAATTTATCTTTTTTAGGCAGGAAAAATAGTACTATATTACGTTTTAAAGCACATTGTATTTAGGAAGAAAATACTAAGTGAAAATGAATACATAACTAAGGTGTGTTAAAAAGTCTTAAATGAAGAAAAATATAAAATAATAATCAGGCAAAATTTCCTAAGCAATGCTCATCCAACAGATTGCATAAAGTAAAAAATACCTAATGTTAAAACGCATTAGTTCAAGTCAAGGCAAAAGTTACTAAATGTAAAAACTTGAAATAGAATATCTACCAAGTGAAGCTTATTCATAAATCGGTAAAATTTTTGTCGCTTGTTCGCCGAAATTGGTGAAAATGTGTATTTTTTTAAGTTACCAAGCGACAGCAAAAGTCTTCCTAGCGGTACGAGAGTAAGATCAATCGACGCAGAATTTTTTTCTGATTTCAATGATATATATAACTCAATATCGCCCAAAATGTCGCTTGGTAACTTTTGCCTTTCAAGCGTCGATATTAGTTTGGAAGTTTGGATATATACAGGGTGAATTTTTCAACTGGGCGTGGATGGCTATCTTTGAAACTATGAGGAATATTGAAAAACGTTGAAGGGAGTCTCGAGGCCGATTTTGACGAAAACTAAAACTGCATCGTTGGATTTTAGAAAATTCAATAATTCTAGCCAGGAATCGAACCCGCTGATTTTGGAAAAAAAAATCACACTCTGTATTATTACACCATTCGATAGTGTTGCTAATTAGGATCAATTTCTGGGAAGTAACCATATACGGCAAACTTAAGGAAAATGTCTAATTATGAAAAAAACTGATCAATCTCAAGGCAATGACTGTATTCGAAACATAGGTTTATCGTTTCTTCTTGGAAATAATGATATTTTTTGTTCAATTCAATAATTGCGTATTTCTGAATAAAGTGCAGTTGTTGAGGCGTCAAATCCAGTGAAACATTGAAAACAACGAAATTTTGTAATTTCGAATAGATTTATGGCTCAGTTGAATAAAGTGACATAGAAAAATAGCAGTTTTATAAAAATATGCTGTTTCCTTATGTTTGCCGTATATGGTTACTTCCCAGAAATTGATCCTTATTAGCAACACTATCGAATGGAGTAATAATACAGGGTGTGATTTTTTTTTCCAAAATCAGCGGGTTCGATTCCTGGCCAGGATTATTGAATTTTCTAAAATCTAACGATGCAGTTTAAGTTTTCGTCAAAATCGGCCTCGAGACTCCTTTTAACGTTTTTCAAAATTCCTCATAGTTTCCAAGATAGCCATCCACGCCCAGTTGAAAAATTCACCCTGTATATATATATATAATATATATATAAGTTTGGATAATTATGCATGTTACATTGTATGAGCTAGGTACCGTGCGATATTATTGTAGTGTAGGGTAAATTCTGTAAGCTTCTTGTGTCTAATTAAATATGACTCATACATTAAATCCGCCACTCTTACAAATCTTATTGCAGAACTAGTGGTCTAATAGTCATTATGTGCATGTTTGTAGCGTTACACCGGCAACTGCTCGCAAACAGCGCAAAACTGAAATTGTATGCGGTCGCTTTTGACACCGTCGACCACTACCGGCCACTAACAGCCGCCAAGCGCTGACAGCACTTCTATTAATCTATACATATAATAAATTTGTAGAAAAGTGGTGTCTGTACAATAGAAATATATAAAAAAAAAGTATCAGGGATTGTTATTATATCGATGCCGAACCCGAAAATGTAGTTAAAATTTTTTTTGTCTGTTTGTCTGTTTGTCGGTTTGTCTGTTTGTCTGTTTGTCTGTGTGTTTGTGCACGCTAATCTTCGGAACTACTGGACGGATTTGAATATTTTTTTTTCGTTGTATAGGTATTAAGTCCCGTTAACATACATATAGGCTATAATTTATCTTGGAAACTGGAACACCTGATGCAGAACCGCAACAGACCTGCTTAACTATAAGAGATACAGAAATGGTGCCATAGCAAAAATTGTTCCACGTGATGAGCATTTTCTGCTGTGAGAATAAATTTGAAGATCCTGCACACCTGATGTGGAACACCAAGAGCCCAGCTACACTATGACATATACAGGAACGACGTCTTAGCAAGAGTTGTTCAGCCTGATAAGCACTCTCTGTTGCTGTATAAAAATTTGAAGATCTGGAACACCTGATGTGGAACTCCAAGAGCCCAGCTACACTATAACATATAAGTGAATGACGTCGTAGCAAGAGTTGTTCAGCCTGATGAGCACTCTCTGTTGACGTATAAAAATTAAAGAACTGGAACACCTGATGTGGAACTCCAAGTGCTTAGCTACACTATAACATATACAGTAAAGACGTCTTAGCAAGAGTTGTTGAGCCTGATGAGCAACCTCTGTTGTCGTATAAAATTTGAAGATCTGGTACACCTGATGTGGAACTCCAACAGCCCAGCTACTTTATAACTTATATAGGAATGACGTTTTAGCAAGAGTTGTCTAGCCTAATGAGCACTCTCTGTTGACGTATGAAAATTGAGATCTGGAACACCTGGTGTGGAACGCCAAGAGCCTATATACTCTATAACATATACAGTAAAGACGTCTTAGCAAGAGTTGTTGAGCCTGATGAGCAACCTCTGTTGTCGTATAAAAATTGGAGATCTGGTACATCTGATGTGGAACTTCCAACAGCCCAGCTACTTTATAACATACATTTATATAGGAATGACGTCTTAGCAAGAGTTGTCCAGCCTAATGAGCACTCTCTGTTGACGTGTGAAAATTGAGATCTGGAACACCTGCAATGATGTGGAACTCCAAGACCCCAGCTACACTATTACATATACTTAAAGGAATGACGTCTTGGCAAGAGTTGTTCAGCTCTTAGAATTCGACGTTTCAGATCTTCGAGTTTGACGACCTCGTCGTCGCCAGCATAAGCAACAGGATCCGCGTACGAAGTCGCGGGCAGAAGCTAGTAGTATCTATATTTAGAATACAACCTCCTCAATTTTTGTATTTTATTTATTTTTGAACCAACCCCAACAAAATGAGTTCAAACTGACTTAAAACTTACGTACTCGTATGAAACATTTAGAATGCGGTAGAAATAAAAGTACCCAAAGATAAACGTTGGCTATATAGCAGAGTTGTAATTCTGTTGAAGTAAATATCGCTAACACAGGAATGTGAGCTTTGGCATTTGGCACAGCCGTGAGGCACACGGTACCTTTATTATTATTTTTTGTATTCTCTTAACTTTTTAATTGTAATTGTGTGCATAAGGCTTTTTTTTTTTTTAGCGTGGTAAAATCATCAAATGAGTCCTCCAACCCTGGGCAGGGCGGGAGGGGCTGTCAGACTTCTACTGACTAAAATCCACGGTGTCCTTCAATAGCCCTTTCTGTTCAGGGGTCACGGTAAGGAAATAATCCCGCGACCCCGGCAGGCTTTGGCCCTCGGAGAGGGGGGCCCCGTCATTATGCTGACGCTCTTTGAGGCGCGCTTGGGACACAACGCGCCGTCGACCAGGGCATGGTCCTTGGTCGGGCAGCGAGTTGCCCTTTACTCGCTGCGCTTCCCACTCCGTCTCGCCCCGCAGCATGGCCGCGACCAATGCTGGGCGCGAGAGGTCTCCGCCTATCGCAGCCGTGAGGACACGTCGGTGCCCTGCCCAAGCTGGGCAGTCTTGCACCGTATGCTCCACCGTGTCCTCCGGGGTGTGCATAAGGCTTGCCAAATAAATTATTTTCTTTCTTTCTTTCTATCCCCAGCAGACGTGAAACAGCCTGGCTGATCGACTTGGCATAGCGTAAATGAATGCTGAAACACTGAGTCCGGTGTGAACAAGTACCGTGCAGCAGTGCGAGTGCCGGCTCCGGCGGCCGGGCGGGCAGCCGGGCGGGCGGCGCGCGGCGGACGACACCCCGTTTGATACCACGCAGTAGTTCAACTATGTATGTATGTAACAAGAAAACTTGTAGTATCGTTTTAACATTGAAAAACATTCTGAGGCGCTAGCACGAGTGAATGCTGTAATCGTAGAGATACGATAATATAATAGATAATGGAAAAACTATTATTTGTATCCCTCATAGATATAAATAAAATTAAATCACTTAGTAAATAATAAGACGAGTTGAGCAGGTATTCTAAATTTTCAAATAGCAGCATTTTCATGACATTTACATAACGCATTCGTGCCTCTGTACCTTACAGCTTGAAAGTTTTGTTTGTACAATCATTTTTTTTTTTTTTTTTTTTTTTTTTTTATTCTGTTTTAATTAGGGACTTTTATAATCACCATGCGTATGACAGTCCCATCATAACCTAAATACGAACTAGTTACCCATCTAAGATTGTATTTGGGCCATGAATTTGAACAGACTTTTCGCTTCATCGCCATTTGGTTGAGACATAAGTCTATGAAACGTGCCTACGTCCAGTCGGTTCAACCTCAAGACCCTAAACAGATCGTTTCTTAGAGACTCAAATCGAACACAATCCATCAATAAGTGTTGTAGATCTTCCATAACTCCGCACTCCATACAATTAGGTGAATCAACTTTTTTCATTAAGAACGCGAACTTATTACATGGAATGTGTCCAGATCTGAGTCTACAAGCAGTGACAACAAATTTTCTACTTAATGTAGTATTAGCAAACCAGGGCACATGAAAAGGGTGACCTTGTATGGTTTTATACCAAATGCCTTTTTCTAATGAGCGCTTATCAAAATATTCTTTCCAATTATCGTAACACTTGTTTTTAAATTTAGGTAATGCTTCTGTATAATCTAATCTAATATTTGTTTCCTTACCATGTTTAGCAGCATGTTTAGCCAGAATGTCCGCCTTTTCATTGCCCTGTAACCCAATATGAGCTGGAACCCATTGCAGTCTCAATTTATTACCCTTTACAATTAATTCATCGATCTTAGATAGAATAACATAAGCTATCGATACACCTCTTTGACCAGAGGCGCATCGAGCTAAATGTTGTAAAGAACTTTTGCTGTCTGTGCAAATAACAATACTATTATGTTGACTAGTGAGACAATAAGACAACGCTTCCGAGATCGCAATAAGTTCCAGCGTCATAATGGACACACTCGTTTCTATTTTGAAGCAATTAATTTCACAACCTATAGGTGGCTTAGATATATAAAAAGCTGCTCCACGACCTTCTACACTCTTCGATCCATCTGTAAATATACTAAACCAATCATTGTACTTTAATTGTAACTCTCTAATAACTTCCAACTTTAATAAATTACTATCATATGATTGTTTAGACTGTTTTATTGCATCCATATCCCAAATTATTATATTTTGAATGTTAATGTTGGTCATCCATGTCCTCAGCGTAAACATGAGCAATGGATCTGAAGATGCTATGTTTTCTGACATTACTTCATTGTATAATGAAACTAGCAGTGGTAACTTTTTATTTTTCCAGTAACTATTTTGTCGAAGAGTGTGAAGTTCCTGTAATAAACTATTAGTCACATTATTTTGTATGGATTTAGATTTTAAACAAAACTTATAACCTAAATATTTTCTTCGTAAAAACAGCGGGACTACACAGAGCTCACTTTCCATTACGTGTATAGGTGTCGTCTTAATAAATCCTCCTATAATTCTCAAAGCCTGATTTTGGATCTTGTTGAGTTTGTTTAAATGACAGTTTGCACTAACATCGTATAGGAAACTGCCATAGTCTATGCGACTTCTTATTAAAGCTATATAAATATGTCTCAGATGTTTAGGGTGTAATCCCCATGCAGTACCGGCCAGGACTTTCAACAAATTAAGGCTTCTTTGCACTTTCTCCGCCACCATGTTGATGTGTTTACTCCAACGCAACGCGCTATCTAACCACACTCCTAAATATTTATAGCTATCCACTAATTGTAAGGTGTGACTATCTACTTTTAAATTTATTTCTAATTTTCTATAACCCCGGGTAAAGATACATACTTTTGATTTGGTTGCCGATAAATTTAAACCTATATCACTCAGAATCTTGCAAAACTCATTCAAGGCTAATTGAAATTCGCTTTGAATTTGTATTAGGTTTTTAGAAGAATAATATAGAACAAAATCGTCCGCGTATTGGCACATTAGTATATTTGTAATGTTGTGAAAACATATCATGGTGACTATATTAAATAAAATTGGGGAAATTGGGTCGCCTTGTGCCAAACCTTTGTCAGTATACCTAATAAAATAATTTCCTTGATCAGTCTCATTTGCCATCATAAGATGTCTCTCGCTTAAAAAATTCCACAAATATTGACAAAACTTTTGACCAACTCCAATTTCATCTAAAACGTTAATAAGTTTATCTACTGATACATTGTTATATGCATTTGAAATATCTAGAAAACACGCTATAGTTGGGATCTTACGTGAAAAACCTACGTATATTTGATTTACTAATTTAACTAAACAATCCTGACATGACTGTCCTCGTCTAAAACCGGAAGTATACGGTGATAGTAATTTGTTTTTTTCTATGTACCATTCAAGTCGTTTTGTCAACATTGAGTGGAAAATTTTGCACACACACGATATTAAGGAAATTGGTCTTAGTTTAGGACTATTATTAGGAGAATTTTTGGGAATGGGCATCACTAGTATGTCTCGCCATTGCACTGGAATAACCCCCGTATCAAATATATAATTATATAACCTTAACAAATATAGCCTACTAACCGAAGACAGATGAAAGATAAGTGAGTATGTTATCCCATCATTACCCGGCGCTGTGTCTTTTCGTTTAAAACAATGACTCATTTCTTGTACTGTAAACATATTATCTAATTCCGCATTATTTGATTTAAAGTTGTGATATGGTTGGTGACTCACATAGTCGGGCGCGAGATTACAAAGAAGCTCAAGTTTTTGTTCATTGGAGGCATATGACCTTGAGGAATTAATTCCCTTCACCCAGCCCATCCGTTTCCACATATCAGAGCTGGATGTCCGTTCATCAATGCTGCTACAATATGCTTGCCAATCATTTGTCTTCGCCTGTTGTATAGCCGTCTTTGCGGATTGGGTTCTTTGTTCAAGGATATTGAGATTGTCGGGAGTAGGGTTTTTTCTAAATATTTTAAGGGCTAATCTTCGTTGTGCAACTAAATGGGAAAGTTTAGGACTCCAATAAGGCTTAGGACGGAACCCGTTATTTAAGTTATTGCATCGCTTTAATAAAGGTATGTACTGATCTGCGGCCTTATTCAGCTGTTTTATAAAGTTATCGTACAAAGATTGTACTGAGACATTAATAACAGGTTCTAGTAAATAGTTTTCTAGACACTTAGAATACTCCACCCATTGTGCTAACTTGAAATTGCGTTTTTTGTTATTACTAAACAACTGTGTATTATTATAAGATTTGTATGCTATCCTTACAAACAAATGATCACTCCCCAAACACTCATTCATAACATGCCAACTTAATAAGTGCGATAAGTCGGTAGATACAAACGTAACATCTGGAGAACTCCGTTGAATGATGTTATCAACACAGCTGATTCTTGTCGTACTACCGTCATTAAGAGAAACGAAGCCATTATCCAACGCCGAGTCATATATTTGTAGACCTCTCGCGTCGGATTTACAAGACCAGGTAGAATGATGGCCATTGAAGTCCCCTGCCACAATACACTTATTAGAGAACAGTGAGAATACTTGTTCCCAATCGGAACGACTCGTACGGATCGATGATGGACAGTATATTAATATGATATTTTCAATTTTATTATAGTTTAAAAGTTTAATTGAGATTATTTCAATTCCCGAGTTATTGATATTAATAAAGTTTTGTTGTACCTTGATCGATTTATGAGCCAATATAGCTATTCCTCCGTATCCGTCCAGTCTATCATTTCTAAAGATATTATAGCTGTTTATATTTATATGCGAGTCCGGTTGCAACCATGTTTCAGATATTAATGCAATATGTATTTTATCCTGTATCAATAGAAGTTCTAATTCATTACGTTTAGGTCGTAAGCTCCGTGCATTCCACTGTATTATGTTGAGTACAACCTTGTTTTTATTAGAAACGTTATCCATCATTAAATAAACAAACAAACTTATTCAAAACATCGTATTCCCCACTCAAATACTTAAAAAAGAAATGACCACATAATTCTACAATGAATTTACCTAGTTGTTGAAGTTTTGTGAGCCAATTACCCTCAGATATACATATTTCTCTAATCCTTTTACAAATACCATATAAATTAAAAGTTTTTTTGTTTTTATTGGAATCCGAGTTCTCCTTCTCCATGTTAGACGTATCTTGTTGACTAATGTTTCTTATTTCCGCATTGTTATTTTCAGACATTTGACAATTCCCTTTATTTTTCTTTAGACTCAAATTTGCTTGTTGTTTGTTTGTAGATGTACTTCTTTGATGAACACGTTTTTGCGAGTGATTATCTATCTCCATCTCAATTGCTTCACTGTCATTATGTATTAAAGCTTCTGTAATAAGTATATCCCTGTATGATGACTCATAGTTATTTTGTGGGTTGACAGTGTTGTTTTCTGTGCCTTCCTCGATGAAAACTTGGTCATTTCTTAAACTTGTTCTGAGTGATTCTTTTTCTTTTAAATATATTTCTAATCCTTTCCGGTAATTGCAGGCATGTTTGGTCATAATACTTCTTATTTCCTTTTCTTTTAAAAAGACGGGGCATCGTTTAAATAGGGCCATATGTGGCCCTTTACAATTCACACAAGTATACTTTTCGATGTCACAATTAGGATGATCTTTACCACATTTAGGACATATTTGTTTTTTACCTGGACAGGACCTTGACAAATGACCGAATCTCCAACACACCGAACATTGAGACACTGGGAATGTATAAGGTTCCACCTTAAACCTACAACCGTACCCATAAACATACGGCGGTAAAATAGAACCTTTGAAACAAATTCTAATTGTTTCCGAGTTTATCCACTCTCCGTTATCAGCCTGTCTTCTTAATCTTCTGATTGATATGATCTCATAATTACAAGTGAGATTTTCCAAGATTTCTTTCTCTTCCATTTCTAGATCCACTTGTTTAAGAACACCGTAACATAGGTTTGCTTCATCAGTCGATTGTACTCTGTATCCTAGATTCGTAACTTTGTCACAACTTAGTAACTTCGATGCATCTTCTGTGTTATTGAAATGAATTAGGACCCGAAAAGGATTTTTATATACCATTTTCGTAATATTTTGAATTTTCAGTGACCGTAAAAGTTTAGCCATCCCAAATTGTTTCGGTAAGATTTCTTTACCTGTGATTGACAGAATTGTACTTGATGCTTCGACATTTGTCTTCTGGGTACTCTGATCAATTTTGTCACTATTTGAATTTTCTCTGCAGCACTTTTTACCCTTCTTTACTGTCACAAATCCATCTTCTTCTACTATTTCTTCATCATCTTGTCTACGTCTCTTCTCCAAAGGTCGTTGCTCTCTGCCTTTCTTCTTCTTCAACTCCTCAGTAGAAGTTGAATTTAGTTGTTGATCACATCCGATTAGTTCCTCCTCCATTACTTCACTATCACTACTATCAAATTGATTGTCTATTTCATCCATATTCAGTCACAATTACTATCATTGTCATAAAAAAACGCGATATTAAAATAATGCGATCTTAGCGTAGGTACGTGTATTCGCTACGACTGCTCACGCGTCACTGGTTTGTACAATCATTGAAGAAATACACGTTATTAACAAGTTTCCAAGGACTAATATAATAAATATCGAGCCACACGAGTCGCATATCAGCGGCTGACTAGCTCTCGTACCACTGTGTTCGATGCGGGTAGCGGCCCGCCTGCGCCTCCTGCAGTCCTGGTAGTGTGGGCGCAGTGCTCACTAACCACGTAGTATGCTCGTAATAAAATAAAACTCGTAAAGTACTACAAACACCATTTTATTGTGCTAGGACGGATCCGCCGCACTTACATTATGTACGCTTTAAGCTCTTTACACTTTTCTGGAACGAAATGTTTCAAACAAATCCTAGTGTAACATTCATTTTAAAACATTTCAAAGAAGAAAGAAACAAGATGTACATACAGTTTATACTTCTGTTGCTAGATATGTTTACGTTTCCTCTTACTCTGTTTGTTTAGGTGTACATAATAATAATTATTGTTATACATAATCTGTAATACCTACTTAATTTTAGGTTCCTGTATTCCTGAAAAACCGCAGGAGCTTCTTAAGAACTACATAAGTATAGACGATGCAGGATAGACCATTTGATCTAAACTGAGAAGCAGACTGTGAGCAGAGAGGAGGTACAGTGCAGTGGCCTTTATGGAAAGCTCGAAATCGTTCTCATACCCATGTAGGCCGCTGCAAATACTATTAATTTGGCAAAGTGCGATTTGCTGGAATGTCCCAACTGTACCTTCACCTGCACACTCGATGATCTGAACAAAGCCTCCGAAAAGTGGCTAGCAAAATGAATTGTTACATTACAACATTTACAGTAAATGTCGATATACCGTTAGTAAATTATAGTTCAACGTGTGCTGTGACACGCAAAGAAGAAGTAGTTCCTTTATTCTAATCAATAAAAATAATGTCTTATATTATTGTCTTAACATAATTTATTTATTTATTTTATTTTATTTTATCTAGTAGTTTATGTAGCTAGTCAGAGCGGGCGTTGGCACAGCGACCGCGCGGGAGCTCGGCAGGCAGCGGGCAGTACGTGGCTCCCTCCCGCGCCTTGTGCAGCATATGAGATTCAGGTATTTATGAACTTATGAAGGTAAATAGGTAAAATGATGACAGGCCTGTTGGTCTAGTGGTTAGTGACCCTGACTGCTATGCCGGAGGTTGTGGGTTCGATTCCCACCCAGGACAAATGTTTGTGTGATGAGCACGATCATTTGTTCTGTGTCTGGGTGTAATTTATCTATAATAATTACGTATGTATTTAGAAATATATGGGCTGCTAAGACAGGAAACCTCCACGTGCGCCCGTGGACTGGAGTTCCCTCTCGGATACGTCCGGGGGGAAGACCAGTTTTTCGGGCCGGTGCACCCTGGGATGCGGGCAAAAACTCTTCCTTAGGCACTGCGTGCCTAAGGGGTCTCTTTGCCCGTATGCGAATAGCCTGTCGGGTGGACGCTCCAACGCGTGTCCCTCTGAATAGCAGAGGGCACAGCGGCGGAGCGGGCTTGCGGACGGTGAGTAATGGGTAGCTCGCCGTCCGACCAAGGACCAAGCCCGGGTCGGTGGCGCGTCGTGTTTCGCGCCAAATGCCTGCTGGGGTCGCGGGTTTTTTCTAAACCCAGGATACCGTGGCCCCGGAACGTAAAGGGCATCCGAAGGAACACGGGTGGATTTTAGTCAGTAAGAGTCTGACAGTCCCTTCCGCCCCACCCAGGGCGGGAGGACTCATTTGATGATTTTACCACCTAAAAAAAAAAAAAAAATGTATTTAGAAATATATAAGTATGTTTATTAATAAAGTTGTCTAGTACCCATAACACAAGCTCTGCTTAGCTTGGGACTAGATAGCGTTGTGTGATAGTTGTGGAATATTATAACGCGGAGAAATCGATTCTGTTGTCCCGTGAGTTGCGGAGTGTTCGTGTTCCAGAGGGAACACGAACACTCCGGTTATGTTTGTGTTACTACCTCGTCGACGAGGTAGTAACACAAACATCACCGTTTGTGCTTGGGCGCCCCCACGTTTTGAGTGGCCCCTCTCTCAGCCCCGTACGGTTATTTTCTTATTTTTAGGAAATTTAAAAACGTTATTATTTTTTCGTATCCCATTCAGCAAACCCTTTCGTTTAATACCCATATCATGGGGGTGCATTCCAAATAGTCAATCTGCCATCTTGGATGTCCGCCATGTTAGATTTAAGACACGTAACTATTTTTTTCATATTCCTGACAGCAAAACCTTTCATTTGATACCCATGTTATCGGGGTGCATTTCAAATAGCCTGTCCGCCATCTTGGACGTCCGCCATATTGGATTTAAGTCACTTGACTATTTTGTTTTCGTATTTTTGACAGCAAACCCTTTCATTTGATACCCATATCATGGGGGTGGATTTCAAACAGCCGGTCAGCCATCTTGTGGAGGCCGCCATATTGGATTTGTTATGGCGTTTCTTATCTAGTCATGTATTGTCATCAGAACTTAGAGCGTGTGCTAAATTTCAGCCTGCTAGCTTATCGGGAAGTGCCTCAAAATTGAGTTACAAAAGTCCAACTGGAACGACAAACAAACAAAAAAAAACAAGAAAAGTGAGTTTATAAAAACGTGGGAAAAACGTGGGTAAATGCCTTCAACTTAGTAGAAGGTAAACCTTCACATATAGTGGCGGTCGTTATAATGTGTACATATCGAAATGAGGGCCTTATGCATTCATGGGTCTCTCTTAACAGAATAGATATAACCGTGATCCTGGAACGTAAAGGGCTATTGAAGGAACCTCGTTCACTTTATTCAGTATGAGTCTGACAGTCCCATCCGTTCACTAAGGGCGGGAGGACTTATTTCATGGTTTTACCACGTATTCTAGGGTCTATTCCATGCTTATCGAGGAAAAAAGTAAACTTTAAATGTTAATATACTTTAGGGAGAACATTTCCAATTTTTTCAATGATGAAAATGCAAATCCCGTCAAAAACATAAATGTAAGAAAGGCCAAGTTTGGCAACGCTGTTGTAAGGTATATTATGGAACCAAATCAGTTATTTCAGTTAGTAGTAGTAAAAAATTGTTAAAACTAACTTTTACAATGCAGACTAGTGATTGTTAACTAATTAATTACCTAGCAACATTTATAGTGACCATAATATAAATATTTGACAACTTTATTTCTTTAATTATTATTATTATGACTTGGCGATTGCACGACCCTTAAACACGGGGTATAAATTTTTAATAAATATCTCACATAAGTTGTTGAATTATCTATATTAAACAAAGTCCCCAAAAGCTATCTAGGTATCTGTATGTTATTGACTTTCTCAAATTTACTGAACGGTTTTTGTACGGTTTTTACTACATCATTATAGTGTAATTTTTGAAAAAGGGATCGATAAGAAATTAATTACGGTTTCATGTAAACTGACTAAAATTTAACGATTACGGTAGAAAAAGTGAATTATCCCCGAGTCGCGTGGTCGTCAAAATGGCTGGGAGCGCGTGCGCCGCGTTACTCAGCAGAGATGCACTAAATTAGTGTGAAAAATATTTCCATTAATACTCGTAATATATATGAAAGTAGATACTGTGGGATCTTCGGCGTGTTTATATGGAAACAGATTGATAACCAATAGCCAGTAATGTAATACATCTGCCGCATAATGGACTAGCAGACTGCTTAACATGCAAACTGATCTACTGATTGCATGAAGATGTTGATATCGAGATAAGCCATCGCTGTTACAGTATTAACATCGTAGTGTGAGCTGTCCTTTACTCGTATCTGTATGTATTTACATGAGCAGAAACGAATGAGTACATCAGACTGATGCAATTACAAGAATGATGGAGAAAGACAATGAAAAAATTAGGTTTCTTACAAAAGCTGAACGAGAACAGAGCCCTGAAGTACCTACACTTTTTTTTTTAGATTGCAGGCTTAATATCTTATACTTAGTTAGTCGGCCTAAGTACGGCAGTTAAGATAACTATGTAATCAACGAAAATGCCTGCGAGTGAGACGAGGCACTCGCGATGGAACAAAAGGAATATAAAGAGTGATACTGGGCTGAATGCAATCACATAATGGTAGTAAATGATGTTATAAGATAAGATGTTCGATGTAGATGTAGACAGCACAAGAAGAACTTAAGTAGGCAAATGCAATGACTTTTCAATGGTTGCCTTGTATTCGAAAGTAACGCCTCGTTTTAAAGTTTTTTTTTTTTTGTACGTACCTACGCGTCTTTTGTTCAGATTATACCTAATTAAAACTGTGTGACGATTACTAGTACGACGATCACCCAGGTAGCGACGTCTATAGCACGCCTGGTGACTGCCGCACATGCCGCGTGCCCGAGAGACGCGTCGCTGTGCGGCGATTAACATCATTACACTGTAATCTTTGCAAACTTAAAATAAGCACAAAAGCGTATTGTTTAATAACGTGCTTCGTCACTAGCGGGGCTAAGAGCAGGCGAGGGTGAGGGCGCGGGGCGCGGGGGCGGGGCTCTTCTGTTCTGGAGCCCCCGTGACTCGTCACTATCGCATATTAAACCATTTTCATTTAAAGAAAATTAATTCAATTTTTAATAACGCGTCGAGGGACATTTTTCATTCTGTCAAAAGACCGCTGCGGTTGACGTTTAATGACGAAATAATTTGTATTCAAAAGAACACTCTCAATGACTCCTTTTCTTTTGTTACGTATTCTTGTCACCGACGACGCGTTGGTGTCTCGTGTGAACGCTTTGACGAAGTTTTGTTTTGAATGTAAATCAATACATTTAACTGATACTACATTTATCTAACGACAATACACGATAGATACATTCGATTGTTGCAATTTATTGTTGCAGAAATGACCGTGACTCCGGGGCGTGTCCATTTCACATATTGGAAGGTTACAACAGCTCTTCTATCATTTTTTTGCGTAACTCTTGTTTTTGAGAGAGAGACATCTAACACGATTTCTTAATCTCAAAAAACATTATATAAAATGAATATTCGTATCAAAAGGCAGCAACATCAAACGCGTTTGTCAACCGAATGAATGATCATAGATGTAGTTTTTGTTTACCGTCCGTCCTCCTCCCGATCCTTCCCGAGTTTTTTACATCTAACCTATATCAAGTTACCTCCCCACAGCCACATTGTTGAGAGTTTGTAATGTTAGAAAACTAGCTCCAACGGACTCAGCAGATAGAAGCACGTACCGATGTGTTAGTAGAAATACGATTGTGGACCTTTGTACAACTATTACGATATCGGTGAGCACAAGGCGTTCTGAACTAGAACAGAAATATTATAATATATGTAACAAGCCAAATAGGGTTATAATTTTTACTATGCTAAGCTATTTCAGTTACTAGGAGAAAAGCCAATGACGTTGCTGGACGAAGTGAATCATTAGAAATATTGCAAAAAGTGGCCGTTTTAGACCCGCAGCTATGAGCTCTGTAGATTTCGTAGCAATCTCGTAGCTCTGGCGTAACAGCATCGTAGTGATACCTAAAACCGAGTATGGACCTTCAGGCAAGGCGACGACGTGTTGATTTGTCTCGTGGACTGTAAGTGGAACTGCGTGCGCTGCACTAGACAAGTGGTGCGGCTCACGTGACCGCTGTCGTGCTTCATTACAGCGCAGCTCTTGATCAAACAGGCTGCGGTTTGGGGTACAAACAAAACAAACTCTATTTTTTAGAGCCTTTTTCCAACTTTCAACACTTATTTGTTTGGGCGTTAAAAACGAGGCGCTCTCTATACTTTGTCCCCTCTCACTTGGTTTGTTTGAGCTCTATTTTCTCTCCAAATACTACAAGCGACTGTTTACCTCAACACGCTACATCCATAATTTTCGGGGCATACTCAAAGCCATGTAAACAAGAGAGTGTCCTCAAATTAAAATCAATGCGGCGTGCTGGGCCGTTTTAAATTTGCCCGTTATCAAAATTATTACAACCTAATTATGTTGGATTTATTCATGCAAGAAAAGATGTATTATAAATGATTGTGAAAACAACATGGTGTGCCATGAGCCATGACTTGTAACCAATTTTTTTCGACTGTTGAAAGCAATAATTTGATTCGTACTTTCGGGGTCACCCTGTACTAGTTATTTATATCGGTAATAAAGTAAATGTATAAATTATTCTTGTGTTCCGGTGTTATGCATATGCCGATCTATCACAAGTTTTGTTTAGCAAGTCGGTAGAAGTAACAACGTGGGCGATGATGGTACAGTCAGCATCAAAAGTTGCTGACCACATTCAGATTTTTAAAATCACCGTACACCGTAATAATACGAAATAATAAGGTGTACAGCGATTTTGAAAATCTGAATGTGGTCAGCAACTTTCGATGCTGACTGTACGAGTATATGCCACGTGGTGGATCGGGGGTCGAGGACTTAAACATCACCAAATCGAAGTCGTGGGCAAAAGCTGGTTCTTAATATAGGACCTTTTGCGCCTGAACCCTTTTTTCCACCAGCTGCTTACATTTTCCACTACACAAAGCAAAATACAGACACGAAGCCAAGCGACACTTTACATGCAGCTCAAATAAAAAGTGCTCGCACTGCTTTCCACGGGATGCAAGTTAACATTCTAGTGCACACGTTATTACGACAACAATGCGAGTATCGACGTGTGACGACACTCGCTGATACTGCGACAAACTGACGACACGCGAATTATCGCACGAAAAATGACATCGCGTCGCCCTGCCCCTGCAGTCTCGACTATAGACAGCGACAAAAATCGGTCGCTAAGTATAGGCTTTCAACTTTATTTTAAAGAATAAGGTTGAAAATCTATTAAAGAAATTTGACATCGATCAGACTTAACGATCGATTTTTACCTGACTACGGCAAAGCCAAAAGGAGGGTTATGATTTTGACCGGAATGTATGTATGTATGTTTGTCTGTTCCCTCATATCTTCTAAACTACTTATCATTATATGATAAATGAGGTGTCGTTAGAAGCTTCTCAGTTGTCCGCTGGTTATAGAAAAATTAGCAAAAATTTTTAATTGATAAAATATAGCAAATCCAATATGGCGCACTCTAGGCGATGTAAAATGGTAAACGCAAAAAAAAAATCGCACGGTATCGACATGGGTATCAAATTAAAGGGCTTGATGTGCACATTTGAAATATATATACATTATATAGCTTTTATGTACATTAATAGCTACTTTGCCTGTTTCTTACAGTGTCAACATGGGTATCAAATGAAAAGGCTTAATGAGTACATTTGAAATTTACTCGCTACGTTTCTTTTATTATTATATGCTTTTCAAATATTTTTTTAATAATATAACCCCAAAATAGTGTAAATTAAAAATAAGTTAAAAGTAACTAAAACCCGACTACGACAAAAACGTGCACTGAAAAGTATATAACAAGAACAATATTCATTTGACCGATAATGTGCTAGCCGTGGTCGTGTGTCACCTGCGTTTGTTTCACACAATCTTCATTAGGTAGTTAGCACACGACCACGGCTAGCAGAATATCGGTCAAATTAATATTGTTCTTGTTTTATACTTTTCAGTGCACGTTTTTGTCGTAGTCGGGTTTTAGTTATTTTTAACTTATTTTTTTTGTCGTTATATTTGTCGAGACTGCTGGGCCAGCATACGCCAAGCCATCGCGACATAAAAAAATAATATGAACACGAATGACTACGAGATTACAGTTTACATTCTGTCACGACTATTCGGCGATGATGACGTCATCACGTCACCATCGTCGTGATCACAACGCAACATTAGCGTCTGTGAATACCGGCGCGCGGCTGCATCAAAGGTCCTTTGTGAGCGCCGACCGGTTAATGGCTTGAGTAAACGTAGGTATTTCAAGTGAATAGATTAGCAGAGCGACGAGCGGCTCAGATTGCGCTCGTTAAACCAACAAAATGGGGCGGTTAATGCGAATTTGAATAGTCCCCGTTTCTATTTAGAAGCTATCAGGGAATCAATTAATGTTTTAATTGAATGGGTTCATTAAGTTCTGGCCGCGGGCTGCGTCTCGAAATATTACTTTAAAAACATGCGCTCACAACACTCTTCGCTTCCTGAAAGGGTAATGACAAGGACAAAGTAGTTTACTGAATACTGTTCATCGATGCATTCATTGCTATGCGGATGACAGCCGGGTATTCTCATCACACGGATCGTTCTGTAATGGAGGAGAGTAGTAAACTCGCAGCACTTTGAAGAATAAAATAAGTAAAGTCTCCGACTAAAGATAACTAGATTTACTTCAGTTCAATTCCTGACTCGATATAAAAGCATGCTGTAAGAATAGAATAGTTAATGATCCCAAACTTCAAGGCATTTAAAACCGCTAAATCTGCGCAGAGATTTTAGTTCCCTGTTTGTGTTCTACTAACGATAACGGGCAGGATTCCAGTGTAGTACGGTGAACATTGTTATTTTGGATAAATACTCGTAAATATATCGCTCACTCCCAAAAAAGAAACACTACATAAACGTCCTGTTACGATAACTGTTTATGAGAGCGCGGCTTTACTCAGATTAACAAACATTTGACCGCATATCCGCTTTGATGAACCCCTCCCCCCCTCCGTCCGCCGCTCACCCTGCTCCTCACGCCGCCGCCGAAACCAGCACACAGTGGCAAAAAGAAATGCTCGGAGAATCCTTTAGCAGCGCACAATAGACGCGGCGTGACCTGAAAACGCCTCAAAAGATGCGCCGGTTTAAAGGAATGAAGACGTCTTGTATAATGCGGCGGGGGCGCAGGGACGGGGGGGGCACGGCTGAGATACCACGCAACTCTTTACCGCTTTTCGAATAATCGGATATTTCGCCTTTTCGTTCAGTGATACGGATTTAATTACTTTCCCATTAATCTGCCCAAAGAAGGCACGTCCAAAAACACAATGATTTTTAAAGCTAGGCAAAGTGTGCACACAATCTTCTACGAAAATTAAAAGAAATTATGACGACGCTGTCAATTGTGAGCAGTTGTGGTGCCAGCATTTGTAGCCCTGCAGTGCTATTCTCTAAGAACGCGGCGCCGATGCAGCGTCGAAACTGCAGTTTGTCTTTAGTGGTTTCTTTTTTCAGCATAATCTTGAAAATCTACGCGTGGGGCTGTGTACTTACTCTTAGACAGTAACATTGCTGGCTGAGGCTGGCCTGACATATATTATTCTCTGTTACATCGTCGACCGCAGTCCTGCAAGTACTCGTACACTAGTTCATCTTGAACCAGTAACCTAGTTCGTACCTCCTAGTTCATCAACGTCTGATGGTTTACCGTAAAGTTTAAAACGTTTCGGTTACAGTCGTTTATAAATATTACTTACTAGCTTCTGCCCGCTGTTTCACCTACGTCATCTTAGGCGTTTGGCCCATAGTCCTTTCACCATAGTTACACTTGGTCGGACGGCGAGCTACCCATTACTCCCCGTCCGTAAGCGGCAGGTGACGCCCTGGGCGTCTTCAGCGGTGGTTGCGGCGAGAGGTAGAGGATGTCTTTTCCCTCACGCGTTCCGACTGCTCCCCATTCCACTCACCTGCTACCGAATCCCTGAGGTACCTCCCTAAACAACCGTGCCCGGAAGGATTTGCGTCAGGTTGAAGGTGAGGATTCCGTAGCGCAATTGTGACATACCCAGCCCGTTATAAATTGTTGCGGTATTAAATTGAAACTGTGATATCTGCTAAGATATTCATTCAAATCAAATGATCTTCAAAATTAAATACTTGTGATGATTAACGTATTTATTTGGATAAGGATTAATAATATCTATGTTAATGAAAATACCTTCGCAAATAACGCATTACTTTAAAACAAATTTGATTTCCATAAAAAGGCCATAGTGACTTAACCTTGAAAGATAGATATATGCTCTTGCGGACTTTATTTTAGAAAATTTAATGAGGAATAATTCCGTACTAAATTAATTTTGCGTAACATTAACCGTTTACGCAGAGCACGCAACGGAAGCTCTAAAAAGGATTTTCTTTCCCGATTTCGAAACATTTCTCTTTGCTGCTCCGCTCCTATTAGTGTGATTTTGACTTCCTCGATAAATGGCCTATCGAATTGAACAGAATTTTAAAATTCCAACTAGTAGTTCCTGAGATTAGCGCGTTCAACCAAACAAACAAACTCTTCTGCTTTTTAATATTATAGTACTCGTATTAGTATAGAATATCTGGTTGACCGAGCTTCGCTCGGTTTTTAAAATGTCTATATCTTGGGAACCGAGCTTTTCTCGAACCCGGGACCTATTGACCTAAATCGATTCCTTGAGCCGAAAAACCCCTAATCTGTAACTTTCATGAAAATCCTTGGAGCCGTTTCCGAGATCCTGATTATATATAAATAAATAAATAAACAAGAATTGCTCGTTTAAAGATATTAGATAATTACAGCCATGAACTGTACGCTCCTTGGTGTGGAGAGTTTTCAGTAGCTTATGAGAAGTTTTTATTATTGAAGATAAAAAAACCGGCCAGGTGCGAGTCGGACTCGCGCACGAAGGTACCATTATCTATAAAACGGCCTAAAGTCACGTTTGTTGTATGGGAGCTCCCGTATATATTTATTTTATTTTCAAAGATTTTCGTTGGAAAGAAAAATTCGAACCGCGGACAGGATTCGAACCTGCGACCTTCGGATTCAGTACATCCGACGCTCATTTCCAACCGAGCAACCGAGGATCGTAACCGCCACGGCGAATTCTTCATTCCATTTCTAACGTCTCATGGTGACGTTTAGGTTCGAATTTTTCTTTCCAAAGAAAATCTTTGAAAATTCGCTACGCATGCGTTAATGCGTTTAATATTTAAAAATATTAAGTACGGTTGACGTCATCTGTTACAGCATTGATTTAACTGTAATGTTAAGATGTTGGTGCAGTAGTTGGAATACTCTGCAATAGATGGCGCTAAACGTCACCATGAGACGTTAGAAATGGAATGAAGAATTCGCCGTGGTGGTTACGATCCTCGGTTGCTCGGTTGGAAATGAGCGTCGGATGTACTGAATCCGAAGGTCGCAGGTTCGAATCCTGTCCGCGGTTCGAATTTTTCTTTCCAAAGAAAATCTTTGAAAATTCGCTACGCATGCGTTAATGCGTTTAATATTTAAAAATATTATTTTATTTTGTTTTTTAGCATTTGTTATTATAGTGGCAATAGAAATTGAGGTGAAATGCATCAATTGAGCTCGATGCATGTGGTATTCCCATTTGAGCAACTATTTCCAGAGCACCTTTTTTAAGAGCAATTATTTATTTCCGTTTGAGCAATTTGTCAAAGTGTTTACGAGTTGCTCTGTGAAAATACCAACTGTCTAACTATCACAGTATAGGTCGGTTCATGATGTACAGCCTGGTGACAGACGGACAGACAAAACGAACAGACAAACGGACAGCTACGTCCTAAAGTCGGTTTTTTAATCTCGTAGACTGAATTGACAGGTGCAAATGGCAAACTGACATAAATTTCAATAGTATTTACGTCAGTTTTAATGTTATCATTTGTCAATTTGGTCTACGAGATTAAAAAACAAACTATAGTAATAGGATCCCGTTTTAACCTTTGGGTACGGAACCCTAAAACGATATCACCAAAGAGTTAATCGCAGTTAGTTGTGTCACTTTACACGCTACTATGTATTACATATTGATTCACTTCGCCGTGAATACTGAAGGCCCGTCGTGCCCGTAGTTTTATATTGACGGGAAGCGGGAGGGGGGGGGTCCGCCATGCCATCGGTGTTCTTGTGTTATTTATTGATCAAACTAATGTTAATGTTCACTTGTTGAGGTCGCGCAACACGCCGGCTGCCCCGGCCGGTGACCATGACACGTCGTCATTTAGAACTACATATCTTAGTCATGTTCACTTGTGCAGCAAACGGTCAGCACTAAGCAGGTACACGTCACACGCTAACACCCAACTTTCTTCATCCCTTGTCATCGTTAAATCTACCATAATATTTTTCTACTTATAGTTTTATATTTTCTGTGAAGAACATTTATAATACAAATGGTGTGAAAAAGCTTTACAAAGATTGTTTTTAACATAAATCAAGCGCTGCAACACATTTACAGGTATGAAAGCCGATGAAAGTAATTCACGCGCCCGTTCTTATGTCGTTTGTATCGCGCGAACCTCACACACACACACTCACTTGGTACACGCGCCGCGATACGGCGCGCTTTTATTTTATCAACCTAACCAACTATGACCACTAATATATTGTGACACACATTTACACTGTCATCATTGTACAGATGATACATCAACCTACCCTCCCCGATCTGTCTCTAATAGATTTCAGCTCCATCACAACATAAGAAGGTTAATATTCGTTTGGAAATTCGGCAGCTTGGAGTTGTTTGTGTCTGTATACTAATGATGAAAAAATATCTGCAACAAACTTGTAGAAGTAAACCGCGAGAATCGGGAATAGCGAAGCGCTTTGTATCGAGTTCATTCCTCAGTGGAGCAAGTAACCGCAATTAGTTATTAAGAGCGTGACAAAATTATCTGCATGAGTAATGATTGATTCAAGAGAACTCACTGTATTGAGCTCTTTGAATTAAGAGTCGAACTACACGATAACTGACAAAATGTTTGCACGGACTGGACACGGACAGGTCCGCTCTCTGTGTGGTTCTTTCTTCAAAAGACCATCATGGCCCTCGTATGAATACCAATTTAAGGTTTGGACTTTAAAAGTGGCAGTGACCTCTTGGTTTGTTTCGGCTGTTTCTTCGCAGAGTAGTCAGGTACGAAACACCGACTTCATCTAGTTTATAAAATGACGATGTATTAAATTGATATTAACCTACTTGCAAAATAAATAACATTTCATTTACAATAACAGCATTTTCAAAATATTTTTTGGTTATATTTGTGGAAAAAAGAAAGTTTTGTCAAAAATCTATATCAGACATTGCTATTATGCACCGCCCGCCGTAATATGCTCATTTGAATCGTCAAAATGTAGAGAATAGCTTTTTTTTGGCGATTTCAGGGTTAGTACTACAAGTTAAAGCCAGAAGTTCTTCATAATGATGAATGAAATTAAACTGAACTGTTAAAAGTTTTCTGGCCAAGAACACCTAAGTTTGTATAATACATAAAAACGTCCGAGTAGTTGGAATATGAAGCGCTCGTAGACGCTGTGCAGCAGTTGTAATACTTGTAACACAGTCACTTTGATTGATGACAGATTGAGCTCACAAACCATCTCGATCCGAAATGCGCTACGGTTTACCGGAGGGGCCTACCTTTTGTAGCATGTCGCTACAAACTTTTTAGTTTTATTCTAACTTAAAACCTCCTTTTATTTTTTTCTTCTTCTCTGGCATTGATTTTTTAGGGTTCCGTAGACAACAAGGAACCCTTATAGTTTCGCCATGTCCGTCCGTCCGTCTGTCCGCAGCTTAGCTCAGAGACGCCCAGCACTAGAAAGCTGTAATTTGGTGTAAATATACGGATTTGTTGTGCCGAAAAAGTGGTAAAATAAAATCTAGTAAAATAATTTTTTTTAGGGTACCTCCTGTACACGTAACGTGAGGATGTTTTTTTTTTCTCGCGTACCCCTTAGTGTGGGGCATCAATAAATAGGTCTTTAAAAAATATTGATAGTTTCCATTAACATTTTTTTGATAAAAAGATTCGTTTGTGAAATATTAAGCTCTAAAGTGCTAATTTTTGGTCGACTCGAGTGTCCCCCCCCTCTACCAGCTAAACGGTTATGTTTGAGAGTGTGAAAAAATTCACAATAGTGGTATATACAGGGTGATTTTTTAGTCACCATCCAAATTTTAATACCTATAAATTAATCTTTGGCGAAAATCATTGAATACGTGTTTTTTCTTTCTGTATCACTCAATACAAAAATATCGAGATATCACGTCTCAATGTTATCTATAAAAAGTTGATGAACCTGGACACCGCGCTGTGATGTGTCGCTCAGGTGTAGCGGGGTGGGGCGGGGGATCGGCGGGGTGCGCTCTGCCCGTTTCATGCGTCGGCAAGTGTATATTATTAACGTTTAGCTTAGTGACCACGCAGAGCGGACGAGAAAATGATTTAATATGACAATTTGACGTATCGAATTTTTTTCAAAAATGGGCTTAGTGATTGATACATAACGCCTAGAAAAATTTTGGACGGTGCTAAAAAAGTCAACCTGTATAACGAAGTTTAAAAAAAAATTATCATGACTAAGTAGGCTCTACAAGTTTACGAGTAATAGCCGACCAACTTATAAAACGTACTTGGATAACATATTTTCCTAAACAAAATGTATCGGAGAACATGTTCTTCAACTGCAAATGTAAGTTTGTCAACTTTATTTTTACAGTTATAATAGGTGGGTATGTTTTGGGGATAGGCAGGTTTTTATTGTCAACTATTTTTAACTAAATTAAAAAAAAGGAGGAGTTCTCAATTCGTCGTAATCTTTTTTTTAATGTATTTTCCCCGATTTCTCAAAGACTCCTGGACCGATTTTGAAAATTCTTCTTTTTAAAATTAAATTCAGCGAATCAGTTTAGTTAGTTCGCATAAGTATTACTTACTTACATGATGGGCAACTACGGAACCCTACACTGTGCGTGGCCCGACACGCACTTGGCCGGTTTTTAAATTTCGTTTTTCTATTTGACAGAGTTTTTTTCTGTGTCATTGAGAACCTGGTTTTTTAGAGGAAGAACCGATTTTTTGATTTAATGGAAGGGGACAATAGTTTTATGAAAGTTCTGCCACAAATGTACTCTATGAGTTCTGCCTTGAGTGATAAAAAAAAATATCGCACGCCGTAAAACAACCAACAGTTTATCTGGTTCCCTATAATTTGGAAATTCTTCCATGTATTTCGTCTGACTGTGGATTGCTGCATACCGTGTGGTGTGTGCCTGGTGAGAAGCAGCTAAGTTTGTGCTACGTGTTCATGTGAGCGGAAGGCCCAACCGCATGGTCCCATTATAATTATGAAGTTCGTCTGACTGCGGGTACGCAGTACGCAGTACGCCACGTAGAGCATGCCTGGCGAGAGGCAGCGGGTTTGTTTGCCACTGCGTGTTCATGTGGATTAGATCTATAGACTATCCCTGAAGGTTATCAGGTATGAGTGCAAGTGTTTCTTTTTCCTCAACATAAAATTTTGAACTTTAAACTCATTTTAAAAAAAAACTGAAATTCAGTGTTATTTAAAGCCTATTTCGATTTCACATAAAAACCCGGACGTGAGTTCTATAAAGACTGTAATACCTTTTTTTTAAAGAAGTTGTAATTATAATGTTACTACTTTTAGTCCATAGAACCTTTTATTCATAATAACTGGGTTTATTTGATGTTTTTTGTACTAACGTAATGGTACGTGATCACTGTCCATAAATATTTCCCTATTGAAATAATTCGATAGATTTTTTTCTCTGGAAAAATTGTATTATAATTATTTTTCATAACATAAAATTAGATGTTCTAAAGAACACTGGAAGTATGTACCACTATTTATATTTTTTATGGTTCTTTTAAAACTAAATTATAATTTTTCAAAGTATAAAGTCAGTCGCGCGCGCGCATCCGTACGGGTCGTGTGTGTCTTGGTTGCGCTGTAGATCATATTAACTACGCGATGACGTCTACACTCAAGTGTAATAATTGTAATCTTGTGGTTGACGAAATGTTGGCCTATTTGCAAAATAAGTTGTCAGTTAGTGATGAAGAAACTTTAATAAAAGTTTGCTTGTCAACGTTCACGAGTGCGCAGATTGAGAAATCAAAAACGTTATTGTTTGAATCATTACCGTTGGATCAACGTAAACCGGCTAGAAAAGGTCAGGGAAAGGACAATAGAGTGTTAAGTGATATTATAAGTGTATTCAAAGTGACCGAGCCTGATGTCATGCCTGTGTTCGTGGCCCGAGATTTAAATAAGCTACCTCCCATAACATTTGATCACCTGGATGTTTCAAAGTTACTTAAAGATATCTTGCTGGTTCAATCAGACATTAAAAATATCAAAGCATCCTATGCCACCGTGACACAGTTACAAGACCTGAAGAAGGAGTTTGAGACCCTGTGTTTTTCTGCTTCACCCCGGAATTTCAACAAGAAAAGTGGAATGCGTCGAGGCAGTGAGCCGTCATTACCATCACCCACCATGAATGGTTCGGTGGTGGAGCGCTGTGAAAATAGTGATGATTCATTATTCATCGTAACTCAAAATAGTAACGGTTCTTGTCCTGAGAAAAATCAAGTTGCGGGTAATGGCTGTTTTGTTGACGCTTTAAATAAAAACCCGTTACCGAACCCACCTCACGTCGCGGCAACTGAGTCATCGCAGCTGGCTAATCAGCTGAGCGACTCGATACTACCGCAAAGTAAACACTCTTTTGTGAATGCAGTTAAACAACAGTCTGCCTTAGTAAATGGGGAGGTAAGACAAAACGATGAGTGGACATTGGTACAGAAGCGTAAACAGAAACTCAAGGAACGTTTTATGGGGAAAATGGGCAATTGCGCTATTGATACAGACGAAAGGTTCAGAGCAGCTGATAGAAAAGTACCTATTTTCATTACAAATGTTCATAAAGGTACAACAGAGGAGGATATTACTAATTATATCCACAGAAGAACATCAATAAATGTGAAATTGGAGAAAATTAATTTGAAAAAACAAAGTGATTACAACGCATTCAAGTTCTTTGTACTACATCACAATGTACATTTGTTCTTAAATAACGAAATGTGGCCGCAGGGAATTATTTTCAGACGGTTTGTTCATTTTCGACCAAAGCCTATGAACATTTCCAATGGCGGCCCTGGTAACGGTTCTTCCACATCAATTAATGGATAGAAAGTTACACAAGTTTGCAACATTTAATTGTAAGAACGTAAAACGTTCGATTGATAGTATTCGGGATTTGTGTAAATATGTTGACATTATAGCGTTGCAAGAAACTTGGCTACTGTCGCATGAAATGTCGTACCTGAATACTATTAGTGACGATTTCAACTGTACGGGAATGTCAGCTGTGGACTCCGCTGCTGGGATGCTTCGAGGTAGACCACATGGTGGTGTGGCACTATTGTGGAGGAGGAGCGTCTACACTAACGTAACGGTAATTCCGAGTGATAACCCGCGTATAAGTGCAATTAAAATAGTGATGCGAGAAGGGTCAATTTTAGTATTTAGCATTTACATGCCGACTGATGTGGTGCGTAACTTGGCGGACTTCACGGACGTGCTTAGTGCGGTGAGTGCTATTGTTGACTCTTGCAATACTGAGTGCGTTTATATACTGGGGGATTTTAACGCTCATCCTACGGAACGTTTTTATGTTGAGCTAGTGGGGTTTTGTAGTGAACAAGAATGGTTGTGTATTGACATTGAACGTTTAGGTCTAGCTTCTAATACTTACACGTTTATAAGTCAGGCTCATGGGTCGTCGAGTTGGCTTGACCACTGTTTGGTTTCCAAAGCGGCGGCTCAAACTGTTAGTAGAGTATATGTGAAATATGATGTAGTGTGGTCTGATCACTTTCCTTTGATTGTTGAATGTTATTTGGATACAGTTATACCTAAGAGATGTGCATCTAATGAACATGTAAATAACAGGGTTACGTGGGGCGAGAGGGATTTGGCACAAATTAGGTTGTACAATGCTGAGTGTCATAAGCGTCTTAGGTTGATAGATTTCCCAATGCAGTTCCAGCATTGTTGTGATCATATGTGTACGGATATAAATCATAGGCAACTCATTGATAAAATGTATGGGCAAATTATTAAGGCTTTATGTGAATCTTCGTTGGTTGGCCGTTTTAGTAATAAACGCAAGAAAAAGGCTGTTGTTGGTTGGAATAGGCATGTTGCCGACGCACACAGGCATGCTAGGGAGAAATTTGTTTTATGGTCCTGGTACGGTAGGCCTACTTCTGGTCGATATTATGAAGATATGATTGAATCACGAAAGAAATTTAAATCTCGGCTGAAATGGTGCCAAAGCCATGAAGATAAAATTAAAATGGATATTCTGGCGTCTAACCATGTGAATAAGGATTTTCGTGGATTCTGGAAGAACACGAATAAACTCAATCAAAAGCCGAGTGTGCCTGTGTGCGTCGACGGTGTATGTGATCCACAAGGAATAGCTGAGCTGTTCAAAGATAAATTTCATATGAAGTCGCCATTAGGACCGTCGCGGCTGGTGTACGATGTTGAGCCCATGGGGAAGTTGGAAGTCAGAGTCACTGCTAAAGACATTGATTCTATCATTCAGTCTATGTCAAGAGGCAAGTCTCCCGGTCACGATGGGCTCAGCATCGAGCATCTTCGTTATGCGGGCCCTCACTTGACGCGGCTGTTAGCACTGCTGTTTAATCTTTGTTTCAGCCATGCGTATTTGCCTCCAGAGATGTTGAAAACAATAGTTGTGCCGATTGTTAAAAATAAAACGGGACTATTGACTGATAGGGATAATTATCGACCTATTTCGCTGGCTACGGTTGTGTCTAAGATATTGGACAGCGTGCTTAACACTCAATTAAGCAAACATGTACTGTTACATGATAATCAGTTCGGTTTTCGACCTGGTTTGTCTACTGACAGTGCAATTTTGGGTTTTAAGCACGCTGTGGAGTACTATACCAGCCGTAGCACGGCTGTGTACGCCCGTTTCCTCGACCTGTCTAGCGCTTTTGACTTGGTTTCCTACGATACTCTTTGGAAGAAGCTAAATGATGCTAATTTACCGCCTGAAGTCATCAATATTTTTAAATTTTGGTACGGAAACCAGGTCAATAGTGTTAGATGGGACGGGTCGAACTCAAGTCCATATGGGTTGGAGTGTGGTGTGAGACAGGGTGGTCTGAGCTCCCCCACGCTCTTCAACCTTTATATGAACCACTTGATTGTGGAGCTGAGCGGCACCAGAGTTGGATGTTATATTGATGGCATATGTGTCAATAATATTAGTTATGCTGATGACATGGTGCTGCTCAGTGCCTCAGTTTGTGGCCTGAGGAAACTGGTGAGTATCTGTGAGAAATACGCTAGTGCCCATGGCCTAGTGTATAACGTTCGAAAGAGTGTTGTCATGGTCTTTGGGGCTGGTGGAAAACTCCCAGAAACCGCGCCTTCAATAAACCTGAATAGTGTACCATTATTGAGGGTGCACTCGTTTAAGTACCTTGGGCACGTGTTGACCACTAGCCTCAGGGACGATGAGGACATTGAGAGAGAGCGAAGGGCGTTGTCGGTTAGAGCGAATATGATTGCCCGCAGGTTTTCACGTGCTTCTTCGGAGGTTAAGAAGACTCTATTCAGGGCCTTCTGTACCTCGTTTTACGCCTGTAGCCTGTGGGTTCATTTTACGCAAAAATCGTACAACGCCCTTCGCGTACAGTATAATAATGCTTTTAGGGTGCTGATGGGGCTGCCTCGCTTCTGTAGTGCATCGGGGATGTTTGCGGAAATGCGCGTCGATTGTTTTTATGCATTGATGCGTAAAAGATGCGCTTCCCTGGTGCGCAGGGTGCGGGCCAGCTCCAACAGCATTCTGGGCATGATTGCTGAAAGGTTAGACTGCGCTGTTCTGAACCGATGCTCTAGTATTTCAGCTGGAATGCTGAAGCACTGATAAAATGTTTGTAAATGTGATTGTGTTACTAACGTAGGTATAAGTTTACATTGTTACTAACACGTTTATATGTATCTAGGTTAAGTATTTCTATGGGCTCTGTTGCCTTTAATAAATAAATTAATAATAATAAAATTAATGTTCTAGGGAATATACAGGGTGTAACATACCTAAATTATATAGTATGTTTAAAACTGTTAAAGTTATACTTCCATTTTTTCCTTTTTAAACTTTCATTTAGATTGTATTTTTCTATTTGTTACTTTAAAATTAAATTAAAACTTTGTTAAGTGTTATTAAGTGTTTTATTATCTAATAACACTACACTTTGCAGTACCCATGCACAGGCAGACCGCAGCACAGTGTATTGCAATAAAAATGGGGATCCTTGAGGTGAGACAGTACTGCAAGTCTGAAACAGCTCGTCAACTTGTATTTTGTAAAGCGTTTCTATCCTATACCATATCCACATCTACTCTATATCCTTTGGTATAAGTATTTAGATCAATGTGGAAAGAGGCAAAATCACTTTCCCTATAAATAAAAATAACCGTACTTTTATGCATTATTCCGAGTTGATGCCCTTTTGGCGTGAAATGATTTGTTAATTTATTTTAATTTGATTAGTTTTAAGTTTTAATGTAAATAAACAAAACATTTTTGCTTTCCTTCTCAGATCTTCAATCTGCATCTCGGTTTTCCTCTCCAAAGTTCTAGAACGTCTTATCCACAATCAGTACCCTTAGCATGAATTTTCACTCTTTTACTTTACAGTATTTACAGCGTTTCTTATATGAAAGAATGGAACAGCGCCTCTGGTGTTCGAAGAAGGAAATATTTTTTTCCTTGAAAAATTGACAATTTGAAATTGTCAAAGTTCCAGTTTACTTTACGTCTCAAATACTGAAAACTCGTGTTAAGGGTACAATTTAGTACTTTGTGCGAGAGTTTGGCTGTTGTCCTGGTTATGCTATTCGCTGTTAGCACCACATCATTATCCGACTTCACAAAAAGGAGGAGGTTCTCAATTCGGTCGTTTTTTTAAGTATTTACACCGATTACTCTATTTTTTGTTCAATGCAGTATACTTGCCATTTGGTCCCATCAAAATTTCATCCAATTTGGTTCAGTAATTTTTATTTGTGAGCATTTTTTTGATTTCCGCTATGTCGACGATAATTATGATGATCTTCACTTTTTGTGTTTCTTAAGCGGTGGAAGAATTTTCAAAATTCTTTTTTTGTTGTACAGACGCCAGCACATCAAGCTACCACAACCTGTCAGATTTTTTGATAGATTTTCAACCTTATCACTGTAGTGGAAGGTTAATATTCGATTGGTAAAATTTGACAGATTCGGGTAGGTTGACCTGCTGGCGTCTGTACTACGAAGGAACACTGCAAGTTTAGGGAATACTGCAAGTTTCATCAAAATCGGTTCAGCAGTTTTTGAGAATGGGAATTTATTAGCTTATTGCGTATATACATGAGCGATTTTAATACCGGTGCTACGGATTACGAAATTCTAGTGAACATGTGAGAAAATGATGTATTTGACAAGAATTTGGGTTGAATATTTAAACGAAAAAGAGTAAAATAAAAAAACTTTTAAAAATTAACCACCTTCAAAAACAACCACAAAAAAAGGGTAAAATAACCTACAAAATAACTTTTTTTTCGGAAGTCGGTGGCAAAAAAGACAAGGATATAAAAAAACAAAGCCACCGACATGAATGTTCACTGTATGCGGCCGAGCTATACAAGCGAGTATGACGACAAACAACGCGTGTGATTCGCACTTCATTTTCGTTCGTCAAATAATCGTTTCGTCAGGAGGAGGGGGAGACTCCGGAGCTAGCGGCAAGCGGGGCGGGGGGAGGAGGAAAGGCCATGGAAACACATTACGCAGTAATGGATGCACGGAAATATCATTATACACTGAGCACGAGTCCAGCAGAGACTTGCAACCCACACGGGGCGACGACAGTGACAAAGTTTAGGGAATACTGCAAGTTTCATCAAAATCGGTTCAGCAGTTTTTGAGAATGGGAATTTATTAGCTTATTGCGTATATACATGAGCGATTTTAATACCGGTGCTACGGATTACGAAATTCTAGTGAACATGTGAGAAAATGATGTATTTGACAAGAATTTGGGTTGAATATTTAAACGAAAAAGAGTAAAATAAAAAAACTTTTAAAAATTAACCACCTTCAAAAACAACCACAAAAAAAGGGTAAAATAACCTACAAAATAACTTTTTTTTCGGAAGTCGGTGGCAAAAAAGACAAGGATATAAAAAAACAAAGCCACCGACATGAATGTTCACTGTATGCGGCCGAGCTATACAAGCGAGTATGACGACAAACAACGCGTGTGATTCGCACTTCATTTTCGTTCGTCAAATAATCGTTTCGTCAGGAGGAGGGGGAGACTCCGGAGCTAGCGGCAAGCGGGGCGGGGGGAGGAGGAAAGGCTTAGGGATAAATTACCCACTACTCAAATATGTAATTTTATCTATGTGATCTATGGTCACTCCTCCTTCTCTCTGGTCGCTGCTTCCTACCGAATATGTACAACTTGTGTAAGCTGATTATTAAAAATATTAATTAGTACAAAAGTGATCTATTTATTGCTCTACTGCCCTCATATATACCTAAGAGGTTATGGGCTATTCAAATAAAATCGAGGGCAAAGCAAAAATCACGTACAATACAAAAATCTGAGAAGCGTGCACGAACGAACGTGAGCAAGCAAAATGGCTTCCGTTCAAGAAAAATTTCCCCAATTGAAACCAGATAACTTCAACAATTGGATATTCAGAGTTCAATGTATACTGGACGAAAAACAATTATTGCATACCATAAAAATGGACGCATCAAAAATAAAACTTGAAGACGAAGATTTCATGAAAGCAAATGCTAAAGCAAAAAGCATCATAGTTCAATGCATTCCAGATAAATACTTAAATATTATAAAGTCATGCGAAACCGCAAATGACATGATAAACATCCTCAAAAATATGTTCGAAAGAAAAAGTATAATTTCAATAATTCACTTGCGAAGAAAATTATTAAACTTGAAACAAAAACCCGATGAAAAATTAGAAGACTACTTTGAAAAGTTTGAAACAATTGTAAGGGAACTAGAATGTAATCAAGAAAAACTAAGTGACAGAGATAAAATTGCTTGCTTGTTGACGGGTCTAGACACCAAATATGATACAGTTATAACTGCCATCGAGTGCAACAGTGATATGTCAGGCATCACTCCAGACCTAAAATTAGATTTTGTGAAACAGCGTCTCCTAGATGAAGAATTAAAAATCTCTGAGAAAAACTGTACTACAGCAAATGATGAAACAGCGTTTTACACTTGTCACATATGCAACAAACAAGGGCATACAGCAAAATACTGCCGATCAAACCGAGGTCATCACAGAGGAAGAGCACGAGCCAGAGGATATAGAGGTCACCGTGGGTCGCAACCTCAACAGCATCCCAGTCAGGAGAACTCATCAAAAACTAATGTAGCTGTAAGTCAAAGCGCATTTTCATTTATTTCTACAACTAACAATAATAATGTAAGTGAGAATAATAATTGTAATTATGTTAAAACAAATGATAACCAAATTGAGATTGATTGGATTATAGATTCAGGTTGCACAGAGCATTTAATTAATGAAAAATATGAAGAACATATGTACAATATTCAAAAACTTCAAACTCCATTAAAAATATATATTGCAAATGGTGATTATATTTTAAGTGAAAAGAAAGGTTCTATTAAAATGTCTTATAGAAATTCTGAAATTAATTTAGAAGCATTAATTGTACAAAAATTAACCTTTAATCTACTTTCAGTAAAACAGTTGGTGAACAAAAATTATAATGTGAATTTTAATAGAAATAATGTTATTGTACAAAAGCAAAATGTTAAAAACTATGTAAAAGGAAAGCTTGAAGGTAAATTGTTCAAATTGAAATTGGAGGTATGTTTCAGTGTTTCATGTAATAGTGCCTTATCCTCAAAAGATTTGTGGCACAAAAGGCTTGGTCACTTAAATAGGAGAAGTTTACACAGTATGGGATTACCAGTCAGCGACACAACATGTACACCCTGCATGTTAGGTAAATCTACAAGATTACCCTTTGTTCCTGTTAAAAGACCGAGATCAACATGTATAGGTGAGTTAATACATACAGATATTGCTGGACCGTGTCGAACACCTGGAATCAATGGTGAGTTATATTATCAAGTTATTATCGATGATTATTCACATTTTTGTGTAACATTTGTGTTGAAAAATAAAAGTGAAGCTACTCAAAATATCATAAATTATATAAAACAATTTGAAACACAAACAGATGCAAAAATTAAAAATATTAGGTGTGATAATGGACGCGAATTTAAAAATCATATATTAGAGAATTTTTGTAAACAAAAAGGTATAATAATTCAATATACTCAACCCTATTCGCCTCAACAAAACGGAGTATCGGAGCGTATGAACCGTACCCTGTATAATAGAACTCGCACACTATTATTGGAAACTGGACTTCCAAAGCAATTATGGTGTGAAGCTATAGCATGTTCTACCTATCAGCTTAATCGTTGTCCATCATCTGCTATAAATTATAGAACTCCTGCAGAAATATTTTATGGTAAAAAGGATTTATCTAAATTGAGAGTATTTGGAAGCAAGTCATGGGTAGTAACAATGCCAAAAGGAGATAAACTTGATCAAAGAGCAAAAGAAATGTATATGGTAGGATATTCCCCTAATGGATATCGCCTGTGGAATCCTGAAACAAATAAAATATTAATATCACGTGATGTAAGAATGAATGAAGATGATATAAGCTACAAAGAAAATAAAGAAGTAAAATATTATGAGCATGAAGAAGAAGAAGAAGAAGAAGAACAGGAGAAAAATGCAAAAGCAAATAAAGAACAAAAAGTAAAGGAAATAGAGAAGAATCAAGAAGAAAAACAACCTGAAATAAATAGACAAGATCAAGAATCTGAAACAGATACAGAGGAACATGAAAATACAGAAAAAGAAACAGAACAGCCAAGTTTAAGAAAATCAGAAAGAAACAAAAAGATACCTCAACACCTACAAGATTATATACTAGAAGATCAAGAAGATATATCAAACATAGCATACTGTTTGTTAGTAGACTCAGATCCATTAACATATGCACAAGCTATAAACAAAGGAGAAGAATGGAAGAAAGCAATAGAAGTAGAACTCAAATCATTGGAAGAATTGGATACCTGGACAGAAGTAGATCTACCAAAAAGCGAAAAAGCTATTGATACTAGATGGGTATTCCGAACGAAACAAGATGGGAAGAAAAAGGCTAGATTAGTGGCCAAAGGTTTTCAAATAAATAATGCATACAATGTATATTCACCAGTAGCGAGAATGTCCACTATTCGAATGATGTTTAGCTATGCAGTACAAGAAAATCTACCAATGAAACAGTTGGATGTACCAACAGCCTTTTTAAATGGTCAACTGAATGACAACATTTATATAAAACCACCAGAAGGAGTAACAGTACAAAAAGGAAAAGTTTTAAAGCTCAACAAAGCTTTATATGGTCTTAGAGAAGCTCCAAAATGTTGGAACAACAGATTTCACAAATATATAACTAAACAAGGATATGAGCAATCTAAATATGATTATTGTTTGTACATTAAGGATAAAACTTTACTTCTGATATGGGTTGATGATATTTTAATTATAGGAAATGATAAAGAAACCATGGAAATAATAGAAAAACTAAAAGAAGAATTTAAAATTAGAAATTTAGGAGAAATAAAAGAGTATCTTGGAATGGAAATTATCAGAGAAAAAGGAAAACTTCAAATAAGCCAACGAAAATTAATAGAAAAAGTCTTACAAAAATTTGCAATGCAAGATTGTAAAGGTGTGCAGACGCCTATGGAACATGGAATTTCAATACCAGATGAGGAAATCATAACCAATGTACCATATCGTGAATTAATAGGTTGTTTAACGTATATCTCCACCACTTCAAGACCAGATATTACTTTTACCACATCATATCTCAGTAAGTATTTAGATAAGCCAACAAAAACTTTGTGGACAGCAGCTAAGAGGGTATTAAGATACCTTAAGCAAACTTCAAGTAAGTATCTAACATATACAAAGTCAGAAGATAAGCAGACATCTCTAGTAGCCTACTCCGACGCAGATTGGGCAAGCAACAAGGAAGACAGGAAAAGTGTAAGTGGTTGTGCTATCTATCACAATAACAATTTAGTCTCATGGTTCTCTAAAAAGCAGCAAACAGTGTCATTGTCTTCAGCAGAGGCGGAGTATGTGGCAGCCGCTATGGTATCTTCTGAACTAATATATCTAAAAGGTATACTCACAAATTTTAATTGTCACACAGATACATACCTTTTAATAGATAATCAAAGTGCCATACAAATGATTGAATGTAATGAAAATGGTAAAAGAACAAAACATATAGATATAAAATTCCACTTTATTAAAGATTGTATAAATAAAAATATGTTCTCCATTTCTTATGTGCCAACTAACGAAAATGTTGCAGATATCTTTACAAAGCCATTGTTATCAGTAAAACATAATTATTTTGTAAGTAAGCTTAAGATTACACTGTAAACAATATTTATACTAAATATTGAGAGGGGGTGTTAGGGATAAATTACCCACTACTCAAATATGTAATTTTATCTATGTGATCTATGGTCACTCCTCCTTCTCTCTGGTCGCTGCTTCCTACCGAATATGTACAACTTGTGTAAGCTGATTATTAAAAATATTAATTAGTACAAAAGTGATCTATTTATTGCTCTACTGCCCTCATATATACCTAAGACCGGTGCTACGGATTACGAAATTCTAGTGAACATGTGAGAAAATGATGTATTTGACAAGAATTTGGGTTGAATATTTAAACGAAAAAGAGTAAAATAAAAAAACTTTTAAAAATTAACCACCTTCAAAAACAACCACAAAAAAAGGGTAAAATAACCTACAAAATAACTTTTTTTTCGGAAGTCGGTGGCAAAAAAGACAAGGATATAAAAAAACAAAGCCACCGACATGAATGTTCACTGTATGCGGCCGAGCTATACAAGCGAGTATGACGACAAACAACGCGTGTGATTCGCACTTCATTTTCGTTCGTCAAATAATCGTTTCGTCAGGAGGAGGGGGAGACTCCGGAGCTAGCGGCAAGCGGGGCGGGGGGAGGAGGAAAGGCCATGGAAACACATTACGCAGTAATGGATGCACGGAAATATCATTATACACTGAGCACGAGTCCAGCAGAGACTTGCAACCCACACGGGGCGACGACAGTGACTAGTTTTTTATGTCATTGACTATTTTTATCTTTTTTAACCGGCTTCAAAAAAAAAGTAGGTTCTCAGTTCGACCTGTATGTATGTATGTATGTCTATGTATGTATGTATGTATGTATGTATGTATGTTTGTCCGCGATTATCTCTCGTTTGGCTGAACCAATTTTGATGCAGTTTTCAGAAAAGTGTTTGTTACATTCTGGGGAAGGTTTTTTTAGTATGTAACAATAATGGATATATCATGAAGTTGCTCGCATAGATCCGTTTTTGTTGCTTAATAGGATTGTAGATTTACAAAGAAGCCGATTTTATGAAGATTTTTTTATGGAATACCTATCTCAACTAAAAAGGAAAAAAATATAAAACTTTTTTTAAAAAAGGGAACCGACTTCAAAACAAACACAAAAAAACTATAAAGTAACTTTTCTTTCGGAAGTCGGTGGCCATAAAGCAATGAAAAAAAAAATAACAACGCCACCGACTTCCGAAAGAAAAGTTATTTTATAGTTATTTTGTGTTTGGTTTGGAAGTCGGTTCCCTTTTTTTTTTAAATTTTTTTAATAGTTTAAATATTCAACCCAAATTATTGTCAAATACATATTTTTGGGAGAGGCCTATGTCCAGCAGTGGACGAATACAAGCTGATGATGATGATGATGACATAATATTTGTTACATGTGAATATAAATAGAATTTTGTAACACCGAACCGTAATGCGCACCGATAATAACATCGCTCATAAACACAATAAGCATATAAAAAACTAAGAAAATAAAAACTACCTACTATTAATGAAAATTTTATTTTATTAAATGGCTGGCAATTACTGCATAGAACAAAAAACGGACCAGAAATCTCGGAGTAATCGGTGTAGAAAATGTTGATAATTCTTTAAATTTTTGTTGATTTTTAAAAACCGCTAGTCCGTCTCGATAAAATTTTCAAGGAACCATTTGGGAAGTATACCCTTCCAACAAAGAATTTTACAAATAAAAAAATATATCATTCATCCAAATTGATAACCAACTCGATCCTTTTTGAAGTCGGTTAAAAAAAGTCAATATCCTTATCATCACCACTTTTTCGTCTGACTGTCTATCTGTTTGTCCGGCTGTCGAGACCATTTTTATCAGAAACTTCTAAGTCAACGTACCTAAGAGATATGGCCGTTTATGCTCCAAAAATGCTTATTCGTTCAATGCGTTATACTTCACGCTGACCAAGAATCGTGTTTGGCAAGAAGTAAGAACTTGCAGTAAATAAATAAATAAAAAGTCCTAAGAAGTGGAAATAAATTAATCATAATTATTACAGAAATACCATTACAAACTTGAATGTTTCATTTCATACAAAATGAATGAATACGCCCGCAAACAGTTTGTAAACGGTTACTCGACTCTCACATGAGAGGGACAGTTTGATGTTATAGTTTCTGTGTTATGCGTTAAGCTTCTACAGTAATTACGAATGTACCGATACGTGAGCTCGGCGCTACGCAGCTACGAAGCTACGAAGCTACGCGGCTACGAAGCTACGCGGCTACGAAGCTACGCGGCTACGACACCACGTGCCTACGAGGCTACGCGGCTACGAAGCTACGCGGCTACGACAATACGTGCCTACGAGGCTACGCGGCTACGAAGCTACGCTGCTACGAAGCTACGCGGCTACGACACTACGTGCCTACGAGGCTACGCGGCTACGAAGCTACGCGGCTACGACACTACGCGGCTACGACACTACGTGCCTACGAGGCTACGAGGCTACGAAGCTACGCGGCTACGACACTACGTGCCTACGAGGCTACGCGGCTACGAAGCTACGCGGCTACGAAGCTACGCGACTACAAAGCTACGCGGCTACAGCGCGGCACGCGCTACGGGCACCTACATAATAATAGTTTATTAAATAATCAAATTCGAATTTCGACTTGTCGTTCGGCGTGGCGGTCTAAGGGGGAGGCCTATGTTCATTCAGCAGTGGACGTCTTCCGGCTGATGATGATGAGGATGAAATAATCAATTAAATACAAAATATAATAATTGGGTTTGGTGACTCTAGAACCAGCCATACAATACTATAGTATTGTGGTGGCGCAGTGAGAGCACGAAATCATTTAAGCAGAGTATGACGTCACGACAGTCCAACACACAACGACGCCATCGCAAATGTATGACATCATTTGAACTTCCCGAACACAACATACTCTTATACTTCGAATATGCAGAAACTATAATAGCAGTTTTTAAGAGGGCTTTCACACGTTTCGTTGTTTTTGTGCGACTTTTGGAACCTGATTCTGGGTATGTCATTGCCACAAATAAAAAAAAGATATATACTCGAGAAAGTTTGATTATTTCTGTGTGGAGTGCTTTAAACAAATTTTTAGATTTGTTTACATACATGAGTAAAAACCTTGTCTTTGCAAAGGATGTTTCATAAAATTCTACTTTTTGTCATACTTTGGTACCGAATTACATAGAAGGTATAATAGTAAAATAATATTTGAAAATGTCCATGGTACATCTAAAAGATTATATTTGGACTGCATTAATCACTTTTTTAATTTCCATTCAGAAATACACCAAAAATAATTTTTCAAAACAGGAAGAATTTGACATTTTTTCGTCCGAAATTATATTTTTTATCTATCAATGTTTACTGAATATTCAATCAAAAAGTATTGAATAACTAAGGTTACTATCTTAGCTTGCATTAAAAAAATAATTAGCTCATTTAAAAGTAAAATAATAGTATTAAACAATTATAATATGCAATGACAAAATTCAACATAAAACCAAGAACGGTTTGTTCTTTGATTTAGACGGCGCGGGGCGCCTTTTGAGGGAGGACGTATCGCTCGCAACCATTTTGACATTAGTCACGTAATTATTAAATTTTAAAATACACGCCACCATTCATGACCTTCATACGCGGCGCTAGTGTCTTTGTCATGACATCAAATTCCATGTGAAAAATGTAGTACCTCGAATTTTCCGCAGGTCATGAGTGGTGGCCAGTAATTTTCCCAATCGCCAAGAATACAGCATAACCTACCTTTCTTGATACAAGCTAATATTTTGAATTAATTTAATTTTGATCTGTTTGCAATGTAAATATATAAATGTGTTGATTGTATTTTCCTACTATATTCGAATGTGGATATAATTTGTAGATAATAAAATGTAAATAATTCTGATAGCTTTTTTTCTGAATTGGTAATTAAATGTAATTTTAGACTTGCTAACTTCCCAAACATTCCAGTTCGTTTGGATAATATAGCTCGCTGCAGGAACCACATACCACCGACCATGCCCCTGGTGGTAGGTATGTCTTTTTATTACGTGGTAAAATCGTCAGATCAGCCCTTCCACCCAGGGAAGGACAGGACTACAGGAAGGACATACAAACTTGTACTGACACTACTGACTAAAATCTACGGTGTCCTTCATTATCCCATTGCGATCCGGGGCCATGGATACCTGATAAGACAGTCCCACGACGCCGGCAGGATTTGGTTCTCTAACGTGCGCCCCGAAAATCCGTGAAAAATTGATCTGATCGTTTTGAGGTAGCGGAAAGTAACTTTAAAAAAAAAACTTTTTGACAAAAGTACCGACTTCAAAAACGAATACAAAAAAGTTTAAAATAACTTTTCTTTTGGAAGTCGGTGGCAATAGTCAATGAAATAAATAACAAAGCCACCGACTTCCAAAAGAAAAGTTATTTTAAACTTTTTTATGTATTCGTTTTTGAAGTCGGTACTTTTTTTCATAAAGTTTTTTTTTTATCAGTCGATTTCTTGTTATTAGGTTTGATCGAAGAGAGTTGAAGTCTTGTATCAGGTTCGGCATCCAGTCAATTGCGGTATTCCGTTTTGGCAGCTGCATTGTATTTTTTTTTTTTTGTAAAATCATCAAATGTGTCCTCCCAAGTGGGACGGGATTTATTACCAGACTCGTACTGACTAATATCCATGGTGATCCTTCAGTAGCCCTTTACGTTCCAGGGTCACCGTTACCTGATAAGACAGTCCAGTGACCAAGACAAGCTCCGGCCCTCCAAGGCGTACCTCTCTGATTGGAAATCGCTTCTCGGCGGCGTAGGTCACGCGGCTGTCCACTCCCTCACGTGTTCCACCTCCTACTTCGCTAGCATGACTGCTTTGCATAATGATTCGAGGACTACTTCCCATTCCGTCTCGCCCCGCAGATCGTGGCCTCGATCAATGCAGGGCGCTATTAAATTGACTCAATTGCATCGAGTTGGGATTTGGCAAACCTGTACCACTCCATGTACCTAACTTTTTTGCAGCCAACTCAATAAGTGGACTAATATTGTGGGTCGATGTCAACGGCACCCCAAAAGGTCAAGATGGCCTGTCATTTTTACGGTTACACCTCAGAAAGATAGAACCGGGTCGGATAGGCTCCTTTTTGCGGAAAAATTCACGTCTTAGCCGCATTGAAGTTCAAGCACTCAGCCGGCCATGGCTCTTTCGCCTGATATTATTTTGTGAATTTTATTCATGAATACAGATACTACTCCGAACAAAACATACAAAAAATAAGTTAGCATTCCAATAAATCATAAAAATAAGCGAAATTGAACGAAAAGTGAGAAATTACAGGAATGTGTCAAGTTTCATAAATAAAATAATGAAATCGAAAAAATAATGTTATTTATGTAATTATTTTTTCGATTTCTTTTTTCTCTTAAACCCTGTGTTATTTTACTGAAGGTGAAATGTTCTGTATTAAATAACGAACATTTTCTATACCATTTCAATAGAAATCAGGTAAAAAGCCTGAGTGACCAATTGTAGCATCGTAAGTCGAGCATAAACGAATCTATGCACTGTTAGTCGCGATTGATCGAAGATGAAATCAGGTACTACTTGCTGTGCAAATGAAATAATGTGGAGTTGAACCACATTTTCTACGCAATTTTGAGCAGTTACGTACCTTCGTTAGGAAGTGAAAGCTCAGTTTGTGCGAGATAGCGATTATAATTTAAAGCTCACCAAAACATTCTGTTTCAAGAGTGAAATGATCCGAAACCTGTTGAACTCTGATAGATCTGTCTTTATTAAAAAAATAATCCAGCTGTAACCCAGTATATGAAGCACTGAAGTCCTGAGCGGATGGTGCAAATGTTTAACGATTTGCACCATCCGCTCACAGTTAACTGCAGGCGAACCAAGAATCTTCTTGAATATTAATTTTTAATCTTCATGGTGCCGATTCGAAATTATCTTATCAATTATAGGGGAGCTTGTGGCTGGTCGCAATGGAGTTTGTATGATCCGCGCAGTAGATTATCGCTCTCTTTGCGCGGTTTAACGAACTTGATGGTCTTCTTGGGCCTTACTCACATTCTACCTGGATCACGGCGTTTGGTGATATTACCCGTCTCTTTTGACAAATATTTTGTACCACTGGTTGGAAATATTCGAGCATTAAACCGACCACTTCTGGCTATATCTCCTTATCTATGTCACCGTAATCACCCCAAGTGGCTGGTTTTGCGTCCATAATTATGTCTCTGAATAGATGGCATAAATGACTGTTTGATGTATAAGTCAAAGAAAAAGTTTGAAAAATTTTAAACACCTAATCGTAAATTCTAAATAATTTCAAAAATCTAATTATATAAGTTATGAATTCAAATTAGCCACTAGAAACAAAATTAACACTTGAAAGATATCATAACAAGATAATTTACTCGTATTATAGAATGGAATTAATTAATCTTTATAATGCACACTTTGTAAATTACAAATATATCCAATTCGTAGTGTGACACAATGTGCGGTTTAAAGTGTAATATAATGAATGGCCCTTATTTTATTTTGATAGGTATACATTTATCATATTATCCATTCGTTTAAGAATACAAGTAGTGTCTAGAAGCTCGGGATCTTACTTTGTTTATTCGAAAGAAAAGTGGCAAAAGCTCATGTTGTTTTCTTCCTGGTATACGAGGCATAGCTGTTTCGTTAGTGTTTTGTTTTTATGCGGGGGGCATCACGATGTCAAATTGACAGAAACTGTGTTCTTTCAGTATGTACTAGCGCTCTTAATAATTATACTCCGATTTATTCAGCGTCTCTCTCAACAAGTTCAGACGATTAGTCCCGGAGATACGGGAACACATTAATCAACCTACTTAGTTATTTCTTTGTCAATTTCTTCTGTATTATTTTTTTGTTATCATTTTATTCAATGTTCATTTAGTTTAAGAAAAACTATAATTTAACCAATCTATTATATTATTATTTTCTTAATTGTTACTTTATTGCACTTTCATGGTCAATGTTGCGTATACCTGTCATAGGCTTACATAATAGCACATAAGTTTAAATTTTTGTTTTCAATTACTGCCTTTGTATGTTGTTCTGTTGGTGTATCTTATATATAAATAAATAAATAAACATAATAATCAAAAGCATTACCCCATTTTTAAATTCACTCATTGTCTGGTTGACAGATAACGCGTTTGAGATTTTAGAACAATCACCCGTTGAAGTGATCTAATAGTGGAACAGCGTCTTTTTCTTTGCAAACTTGGTACCAACATGCAGTCGTTTGTTACTCGCTTTTACTTTTCTACAAAGAGATGTTCTAATCTTTAATTTTCGCCTCGTCCGGAATGTCTGATATTAGTGATCTGTATAATTGCAACCAAACACAAACAGGTGAAATAACCAAACAGCCGGTAATGCAAAATTTCATATTTTATTATATAACAAACCATGTCCAAACCAACAAGTCTATATCTAGGTGACGTCGGTGTCACATGAAGACGTCGTCAGCGACGAGCTTGGAGGCGGGCGCGGGGAGCGCGGCGTGCGCGACTGAGGGGGCAGCGCGGTCGTCCTCGAACGTGACCATCTTGTCGCGCGGCGGCCGGCGCGGGGCCAGCGCCGCCAGCTCGTACAGCTCGCCGGCGCCGCTCAGGTTGAACGCGCTGAGGCTGCGCGGCACGAAGTACTCCACGCAGCGCTCGGCGTGCCCGGCCGAGCGGCGCGCCGGCGTGTTGCGCGCAAAGCTCTCCTCGCCGCAGTGCGCCGACTTGCGCCGCGGGAGGCTGTTGAACTTCGTCGGGTTCAAAGAGTCTATTTTAAAGGTTACTTGCTGCCGCTTGTCGCAGCTCGCAAACGCCACAGACGGCCCCGAGTCGGCCGTCTCGCGCTGTCAGGACACCACAGACATGGACACTTTCTCGTCGCACACCTCCGCGCTGTGCACGGCGCGCGACTTAGCGGCGCCCGCGCACAGTGACGTCACGCCGCGCACGAGCGCACCCATATCCTCCTGAATGAGGTTGAAGCACATCGCGATCACCACGATACCCACGAGGATGTACAGGCAACACACGCCCACCGCGACGTCCTCCGCCTTGGCGGAGATCGTGCTGGCGTACAGGCCGGGCCGAAGGTCGCCGAAGCCGATGGTCGCGAGGCTCGCGAACGAGAAATAGCACCCGTCTACTAAGTTCCACCTCTCTGTCGTGTGAAACACGAAAGTCCCTAACGCTATGTACAGTACGATGAGTAGTAAACTAAGTATAATTGGCACTCGCGTGTGGTCCCGACACGTCCAATGATAGCCGCCACTAAAACTGTCCAGATTCAAGGCGGCTTGGAAAGGAGTCCGTCTCTGCCTGTCTTTGTCTTCCATGGCGGGCTGCTTGCAAGAGGCGCGAGGGGGGCGCGGGCGCGCAGGGCAGGCGCGCGAGTACAGCACGCGCACGTGCCGCGCCAGCGCCTCGCCGATCGTGCTCAGGTACAGCATGATGATGGGGATGCCCACGCACGCGTACGCCACCGCAACCAGACGCCCCGCCGACGACTTCGGCGTCACGTTGCCGTGCCCTGCCACACACAATTACATAGTCAATAGATATATTGCACTCACAGTACTACAAACAGCTTGTGGAGGGTAGACATGGGAAGTCCGTCGCCGTGGGCGCTTACCACTGCGGCTGGGGTGAAGGGAGGACGCTGTCCTCTCCCTCACGTTGCGCAACTTCTCCTTCGCTAGCATGAATGCTTCGCAGAAGGAGGCAATTAACCGCTTCCCACTCCGTCTCGCACCGTAGCATGGCTTCGACCAATACCGGGCGTGAGAGGTCACGGCCGGTGCTGCTGCTCTGCGTTAAACGAAAGGTCAGGACGCCGTGATGCCTATCCAGCCACTCCTCAAAGAGGGGTCTTACCGCCGCGATTGCGGTGTGCCCGAAGCTGACAGACATGACAAAAGTATAAGGGGGGAATTATACACACATCAACAGAATCTAGGGATATTTTATATTTCATCAAATATCTAAAAATCTATGAAGAATTTTCTGATATAGTAAATGGAAGAATGATAGGTTATTTTATGGTCTATAGTAAAAAATAAAAAACATTTCGCGTTTTTTTTGTTTTGAATAAAAATGTTTATTTTTTTAATCGCCGTAGCAAATTAATATGGTAAAAAACTTCATTTCTTCCTATAAAGCTATTAATTTTAATGAAAATTGAAAAAATCTTATAAAATCTAATTATTAATAATCAGTGTTGCCACCTCTTACATTAATTACACATCGACATCGATTGTTCATGCTTAAAATTAGATTGTCAATGTCTTGCTGCGGTATGAGGTCCCATGTTCTTTGCAAGTATTCGTAAAGTTGTTGTTCTGTCGTCTAATTTGGCGGGAAATCTCTCAAAGCTTTTCGTTGTAACATGTCCCAGGCATGCTCGATAGGATTTAAGTCGGGCGACTGTGCAGGGCAATCCAAAACTTGAATATCGTGGTCTCGGAGAGCGGCCGACACCAGCCGCGCCGTATGGGATGGAGCATTATCGTGCATGAGTAGAAATTCCTGGCCCATTTGGATTCTGTGTGGAACAATAACAGGCTCTACTACCTCCTCGTGGTATTTTTGTGCAGTCATGCTACATTGGATCCAAATGAGCTGGGTTCGTCCGCCAAGACGAATTCCTGCCCACACCATGATTGTCCCGCCTTAGTATGAGTGGACCTCCTGAGGATGCCGTAGACGGCTAACTCACCCTGGAGTTCTCCAAACGCGTGTTCTTCGTGAATCCAGATGAAACCCAAACCGGGACTCGTCGGTGAACAGCACCAAAGACCATTGTTCGTCACTCCATGGTAAATGCTCCCGAGCCCACGAAAGTCGCCGACCGCGATTGCCACGTAGCAATGCTGGAACACGTAGCGGTCTTCGAGCAAGAAGACCACCTTCATGCAACCTCCTTCGCACGGTTTGGTCGCTTACCAGCAACTGGTGGACCTCCTGGAGCCCTTGTCTAGTGCATCGCTGTGATATTGGGTTGTCTTCTAGCGGTCATTTGGAGAAATCGATCCTGTCTCTGCGTAGTAACCGATATCTACCCGTGTGCCGTTCAGCTACATCCCCAACGAAAAGCTTTGAGAGATTTCCCGCCAAATTAGACGACAGAACATCAACTTTACGAACACTTGCAAAGAACATGGGAACTCATACCGCAGCAAGACATTGACAATCTAATTTTAACCATGAACAATCGATGTCGATGTGTAATTAATGTAAGAGGTGGCAACACTGATTATTAATAATTAGATTTTATAAGATTTTTTCAATTTTCATTAAAATTAATAGCTTTATAGGAAGAAATGAAGTTTTTTACCATATTAATTGGCTACGGCGATTAAAAAAATAAACGTTTTTATTCAAAACAAAAAAAAACGCGAAATGTTTTTTATTTTTTACTATAGACCATAAAATAACCTATCATTCTTCCATTTACTATATCAGAAAATTCTTCATAGATTTTTAGATATTTGATGAAATATAAAATATCCCTAGATTCTGTTGATGTGTGTACATACATACCTTATAGTTTCGTCATGTCTGTCAGTTAACTACAGTACCCTACAAGAATGATGCGGTGTTAGGTGTCAAAGGAAAGGGCTTATGAAGCATGTTGTTTCAAAAATGTATATTATTATTGTTAGTACATAATCACTTGTCGAAAAAAACATTATCCCCCTTATTAAAAAACGTTGACTAAAGTTACAACCAGGATAATCTTCAGCCTAACCGTACATTTTTATTAAGGATTTTATTATATGTAAATATTAACTTTGGCGTAACTTTACTTCTCGTTTTATTAATAAGGGGGTATTTTAAAAACCAAAATCCGACTACAGAAAAGGCAAGCTTTAAAAAGTACGAAAGTAGAAAACGTTCTCGTCTGAAATTGTTATGGAGCCGTGCTCGTATGCCACTTACTCTAAAAAAAACAATACATTCTCACAATATAGTAAGGGATAAAGGGATCATAACTTTCGGACAAAGTGGCGTGAGAACGACGAACGAGAATATTTTCTTATTTCGTAATTTTATAGAGAGTGAAGTTTCAGTAGTCGAGTTTTTACCTTTGAACAGTCACTCACCGATAGTAGTGATGAGTGTGAGAGCGTACAGGAAGCTGGTGGAGAAAGTCCAGCGGTAGTCGCGCTCGTGCTGCAGCACCGCGCCCGCGCCCGCGCCCGCCCCGCCGCGCATGCTCGACACCAGCACCCGCTGGAACTCCAGCAGCTCCTTTGCCGCCAACTTCGTCCAGTTCTCCTTGTACAGGATGTTCAAGTCTTCTGTTATCGACCACAGCCGCTCCACAGTCTTGGACCTCAAGTCGTTGCTGACGCTCTGTGTTTGGCTGAGGTTCGGTTTGGACGCGGCGACGGCTGTTTCTTCAGCGGTGACGTTACCTTCGATCGCGAGGAACAGAAAACCTCCGAGCAGGTTGTAGGTGAGCACCAGGAAGCATATCGCGAGGCAGGTGAGGGGGGAGGCGCGGCGCTTGTGTGCGCAGCGGCAGCAGAACAGGCGCGCGTCGTCCAGGCGCCGGCTGGAGAGGCAGCAGCGCGGCTCGTCCAGGAGCGGGGCGCGGGGAGGGCCTTCCGAGTACGCGCGCTTCGCCAGGTCGCGGCTGCCTTCCTCCAGCATGGTTCCCTATCGCATGGCGCTTCACCGCACCTTATACTTCTTGTGGTGGCGTATCTTCTTGGCGAACATCTCAGCTCGCGGCGGGCGCGGCTCGTCGCCGCTGGCTCCTGCAACAAACGCATACCTATGCTAGACAATGACATCATGTGTAACACATACACTAACTTAAACTCGAAAAGCTTCCTCTTTTCTCATTTCTCAACTGTCTGAGGTGGGGATCAGCTTTGAATAAACGACCTAGTTGAATCAACCGTTGATCTCCTGTCAACGTGTTGAAGTTGATAACTGTACATATGAATCAACTAGTTGAATTCGTCAACGAGCGACGTTGCGAATTTCAGACGGCGCCCAAAGCGAAATCTTCAATTTTGGATTGGATTTTTAGAGTACTAAATCGTGTTTAATTCGGAAAAAAGTATATTATGTTAGGAAACTTCATTATATTTGCGAGAGTAGAGTCAAACGGAAAACATAAAAAGACAAAATTTTCTCGTGCGTCTCGTTCAATAAACGAGAACGCAAACGCAACGAGCTGAGCAATTTAAAGAAGTTACGATGAAACTAACGTCATAGATTGCGAGCGACGGTCATAGCATACAATTCGAAGTCTAAGTAACGTATCAAAGAGTTGATTTTAGAAACATTTATTTTAAGAGCAGTAATTATATTTTTCCCACGTTTTTATACACTCACTTTTCTATTTTGTTTAATTGTTTGTTTGTCGCTGCGGTTGGACTTTTGCAACTCAATTTTGAGGCACTTCCCGATAAGCTAGCAGACTGAAATTTTGAACACGCTCTAAGTTCTGATGACAATACATGACTAACTAAGAAACGTCATAACAAATCCAATATGGCGGCCTCCCCAAGATGGCGGACAGGCTGTTTGAAATCCACCCCCATGATATCGACGCAAGAAAGCAATCTTGTAGTATCTCGAAAACACCAGCTTTCGAATAAAAAAAGAATCATGAAAATCGGTTCACCCAGTCGCAAGTTATGACAAACATAAAATATATTTTAAAAAACAAAAAACCCGACTGCGTAAAAACACTAAAAAGAAAGAAACAAGCCAAGTAGTTTAGAATTCACTCATTCACACTCACAGTCTGGGCCCATTCAAATTATACCAATCAAATCTTCCCAAGGGGCCCCGACTGTGAGTGTGAATGAGTACATGGGCTTGTTTCTTTTTTTTTAGTTTTTTACGCAGTCGGGTTTTTTGTTTTTTTTTTTAATATTTATTTTATTTTACTATTTTTAGTTTTTGTTATTATTTATCAGTCCAAATTGAATTGAAACATATAAGTTATATTTATTATATTTTGGTAAACCATTTTTAAAATCCTTTAATTCAATACCCCACTTGATAGAATGTGAGAGATTTAAAAAAAATATTTTTAGTTCGGAACCCTTTGCACGCGAGTTCGACTCGCACTTGGCCAGTTTTATGTACCCAGTGACACTCTCACGTTTAAGACGAATCTAACGACACCTCTCAAGTTAAAATCCATCAAGCCGTTTAGGCTGCAGAGCAACACAAAGAAATATACATACATACATACATATACCCTCGAAAAACATAACCCTCCTGGCGCAGTCGTGTAAAAAAATACAGTAGAATAGAATAGAATAGAATAGAAAAACATTTATTTGTTAATGGACACACACACAGACATAATAAAAATAAAATTCAAAAAATACAATAAGAATTTTGCTGAGCATGTCCACACCAAAAGGTCGAATCAAAAGGTCAGTCGAATTGATAACCTCCTCCTTTTTTTGAAGTCGGTTAAAAAAAGCATCCAATAAGCAAATCATAAATACCTACACATAAAATTAACATAAAAATATATAATAGGTATACATAAACAAATAATAAATAGGGTGATTGTAAATTAGTAACCGATACTTAAACACGTGATTGTTGTCATGATTACAAACAACTTTCCCAAAGAAACTTTTTTCGTAAACTCATTAGTTTTATTTTTATCACTATAATAAAATTACGTACGCGTGTGATAAGTTTCAAACTTCGCGCTGCCTCGCGATCAGCTGTTAACGGAGAGCGTCATGCCACCCCCCGCTCGCTCCGCGCCCTTTATCCCCCGCCCGCACCGCGCCCCGTGCCATGCAGTAGTAAAAAAACAGTTGCTTCGGGAAGCGTGTCGCATGCGCATTGTTTTGTTATTTTACTGACGCCCCGCCCGCTCGCGATGCCGTACAACTACACTGCGAGTACAGTCATGGTGATGTGCTACTATTCGGAAGGGGGTAATGGTGTTATTTATAAAGAAAGGTGGATATTAGGTCAAAAGGGGTCCAGCCGCTTGGCCACCGCGGGCACGTGAAAACCCTAGTGTATTGTGATGGGCCAGTCAATACTTTCAATGAATAAAAAAACTACTCTTTTTAGTTTAAATATTCAACCACAATTCTTATCAAATACGAGTACAGTCACGAGCAATAACATGTAAACACTTAACAAAATTCAAACGCAAATTACTCGTGAAATACTGATTTCCACTTTGAAATAAGACCTAGTTTGTAATAGTATGGCTTCCGAAATAGAAGTTTAATTAAAAGACAAACGTTTAATCAATATGGTAGCAGAACATCGCTTTTGAATACTGCTTAGTGTATACATACTATTGCTCGTGACTGTACATCATTTCCTTACATGAACACTAGAGTTTTGTAATCCATAAAACCGGTAATAACATCGTTAAAATCTCTTACTTGAGATAGGGAATTATGAATATAATTCCCTATCTCAAAAACTACTGAACCGATTTTGATGGAACTTGCAATATTCCCTAAGTTGAACGATACCTAGTACAACAAAAAAGAATTACTTAAATCGGACTTGTAGTTCAGGAGATATGCGAACACAAACATAATTGATTAAATTAGTCGATGCCAAGTCCTTACTCGAGGAGTTGTACCTTCCAGCATCAGCTCAGCTACATGAGATAATGATTACCATACGCAAATACTTAAATTACTTCATAAAATTGGCAAAAAACGATGTGTAGGCCTATAAAATTTGAGGGTTGAGCTCGATTTCTCCAGGATTCAATCATCAGATCCTGACATGGTGACAATGGGACCACTCCTGAAGTATCTCCTTTCGAACAAAAAAGAATTTTGAAAATCGGTCCACAATTGGCGGAGTAATCGCGTAACAAAAACACACAAAAAAAAAAAGAGAAAAAAAAACATACCGTCGAATTGATAACCTCCTTCTTTTTGAAGTCGGTTAAAAAGAATCGAAAAGTGACACTAACACTGCGACGTGTGCAGGCTCACATTATAAAATTGCGAATAAGTGCGTTCAAGCGCAAGGCGGACACATCCAACAATTAATGTGAGTAAAAACTTAGTTGATTAAAGTCATAATAGGTAAATAGTCAAGTTGATACCATTTTATAAGACACACCAGTCTTACGAAGTTAAAACAACGAGAGCAATAATAAAATACCCAAGTTTTTCTTGTAGACTGCTAGTTCAAAGCCTAGATAAGTGTGATGGAAACTTAGAATAACTTGAATCATGCCCAGTCTCGAGTAGGTATCGAGTCAGTTAATGATGTAGTGGTATCTTTTAAGCCGTTTCTAAACATCCATCTTTTAAATAGTAAAAACAAACGCAATTCCTGAAGTTAGTTTGTAAGTAGTAGTAGTTAGTTTGTAAGTGGAGTCTAAGTTAGAAAGATTATGTATTTACTAGCTGTTGCCAGCGGTTTCACCCGCTGCAACTCGAAAATTATCCCACGGGAACATAAAATCGGGATAAAAACTATCCTATGTGTTAATCCAGGTTATAAACTATCTGTATACCAAATTTTAGCCAAATCCGTTCAGTGGTTTTTGCGTGAAAGAGTAACAAACATCCATACATCCATACATCCATACATCCATACTTACAAACTTTCGCCTTTATAATATTAGTAGGATTATAGCGCGCGCGTAAAGTACCAAAATACTAGTCTTGGATATTACTTTATGGAAACGTAGGTGTACTGCCTACGTCATTGCCAACGCGGGCGCGGGGCCCCACCGCTAACAGCTGATCGGGCGACGGCGGCGGCGCGCGCGCGTAGTTTGAACTTATCAGTCGCGCCTTTAATTTTATTATAGTGATAAAAATAAAACTAATGAGTTTACAAAAAAAGTTTCTTTGGGAAAGTTGTTTGTAATCATGAGAACAATCACGTGTATAAGTATCGTTCACTAATTAGTTTAGTTTAGTTTAGTTTATTTATTAATAATTATAAAAATTACAGGTCAGGTATTGAATTAAACAGTAACAAAAACACAAGTCATTCCCATTAAAAAGAGATCAAACCAATAAACAATGAAAAAATGGAAACAAATACATTAAATTACATCACCTACATGATTTATCCAAACCACTCCTTTAGGTCATATAATACCTGGTCGGTTAGCCAGTCTTTGAGTTTAGCTTTAAAAACATTATCAGACGTCGCGCTCAAGATATAATCTGGTAGCCGGTTGTATACCGATGGACCCATCACATGAATCAACTTTCCCGATTTAGAAAGGGTGTGTGGGCATCCAGCTAGTTTGTCTCTACCACGAGTACAGTAATTATGTCTAAATCCGCGTGTATTGTATTCGTTTATATTTTGCCTAACGTATACCGCCGCCTGCAATATCACCATAGCGGGAACAGTCAATATTTTTAACCGTTTAAAAAGCGGTCTCGCGGTGGCATCCCATTGTGATCGCGTAATGGCTCTCACCGCACGCTTCTGCATCCTGAAGGCTCGCTCCCAATCGGCAGCTCGGCCCCAGAACTCAACGCCATATTGGAGAACCGAATGTACCAACGCGAAATAACACTCTCTCAACATTTTACATGGGAGCGTTTGAGCCAATCGTTCCAGAGCGAAGCATGCTCGTCCGAGTTTGCCGCACATTTTATCAATATGCGGTCCCCAAGTGAGAGAACTGTCCAGTTCGAAGCCGAGAAATGTGGTGGCCTGCACCTGCTCGACTACGCTGCTTCCTACCCGAAGCGACAGTGGTGTACACATTCGACCGGAGAGATTGACGTGCATGTAGTGGGTCTTGGTTGTGTTAAGTATCAAGCCATTTATTTTAAACCAGTTGTTAATTTTCTCCACCACTAAGTTGAGTCTTTCTTGTAGTTTTTCCATCGAATGCGCGCACACGACCGCAGCCACATCGTCCGCGTACATAAATACATATGCCTCACTTATTGCCGCAGGTAGATCGTTTAGTAATAGACTGAACATGATGTTAGAGAGGGAGGAACCCTGTGGTACACCCTTAATAATGTTAAGAGGGTCTGACCTAACCTTTCCACCGTCACCCATCACCACCTGCGATCTGCCATTCAAAAAATCGATTAATAACTCTAACGCTTTTCCCTGTATCCCAAGATGCCTCATCTTCAGTGCCAGCACACCGTGGTCCGCGACGTCAAAAGCTTTTGAGAGGTCGCAGAAGAGCACTGCTACCTGCTGTTTTTCCTCCCGAGCTTTCATTACATGGCGGATGACCACACGAGCAAGGGTAGTTGTCGATCGCCCCTTCCTGTAAGCGTATTGTCGGTCGGTGAGGCAGTTAGTCTTTTCAAGAAATCCAAGTAATCGGTCACATAGTCCGTTTTCAAAGACCTTGGCGACTGCTGGAATGATAGACACCGGCCGATAATTGCTCACATCACTCTTCTTGCCTTTGCCCTTATACAGCGGAGACACCTTGATTTTTTTAAATGCACTGGGATAGCATCCACTACGCAAACACCTATTGAATAATACCGACAGAACATTTGCAAGCGATGCCGCCGCTGTATTCAATAGTTCCACTGATGTATCAAATAGGTCTTTTGTTGGTTTGCGTGCGATCCGTTTAGTAATAATGCGGTATACCTCAATCGGTGAGAAGGGATGTAGCCAAACACACTGACTGGCTGGGGGTCGCGCTTCCAGAAGCGCAGCCAGGGCCGTGTTCGGGTCTGCTTTAGGAGCGCCACATGATGTAGCCGCATGGATGAATTTGGCATTGATCATATTTACTAAATCCTTTTTTGTGGGAAAAGACTTACCATCCGCTTGCTTCATATTTTCAGTGTAGTCCGATCTTGATTGATTTTTCCTACCAGATTCCACATTAACTACTTGCCACATACTCTTATTCGAGTTATTTGCCGTTTTTATTTGGTGTACAAAATACTTAGACCTCTTATTTCTAAGCATCTTGGAGTACTTTTCCTGAAGTCGATATACAACTTCGTTTAAATATGGGAAGTATGGGTATTTATGTATAATGCCTATAATATCAAACAGCAAACACTTAGTATTCAATATATCTTCATCAATCCACGATATCTCAGCCTTTTTTTGAGCCACGCGTCTCATCGGAAAACAAACATCTACCTTGTTCTGTATTGTTAGTACGATCGAGCGAGCTAAGTCGTCCGCACCCTGCCAGCGCGCAGCCACCTCCACCCAGTCAACGCTGGCCAGCGATGCGGCGAAGCTGTCCCTATTCATTTTACTATAGTTCCGCGCCATATGTGTCGCGGGCATTTGTGTCTCGACATTACATACGATTTCACCGCGAATTGCAAAGTGATCGCTAATGAGTGTATTTACACAGGAGGTCACAATCGACCCTGGTGACAAATTAGTATACAAGTGGTCTAGACAAGTAGAAGAATTCCCTTGTACCCTCGTAGGACAGTTAATTTCAATAGAATAGGCATGGGCCGATAGCGTGTCTTTCAGTCTATTTTGGCTAGAATTCATTGAACATATCAGGTCAATATTTATATCACCCAAAATTATGGTTTGTTCGTCATACTTGTTCAGTTCGTCAAGAAGTGTTTCGAAACAATTAAAAAAATAATTTACATTCGTCAAGTTTGATCTATATATACAAATTATTATCACATTGAAGTCTATTAATTTAATCCCTGAGATCTCACACACCTGCTGTACTGATAATTCGGTAAGTTTAGGACAATCCTCGAATCTAACGTTACTCCTTACATAAATACACGAACCTCCGTGAGCTACGCTATATCGACAAAAACATGACCCTAGCACATAGTTACTAATGTTCACAACTTTTAGCTCTTGCTCCTTTAGCCAATGTTCTGTCAGGGCCAGCACATCACATTCGAGTTCACTCCCAAGCAGTACTTCAAGTTGCCTCGTCTTGTTATTTAGCGATTGCACATTCTGGTGGCATACAACAAGTGAACGCTCCTCGTATCCAATCGTCGTTACGTCCGCTTCGTCGCGATGCCTTGTTGTTATGTGCGCCCCACTACGCGCGGGGCCGCGTGAGAAACCACTCGGCGAACCGAACCCCTGGAGGCCACACAGTCGGAGTGCATATACAGTCATATAGCGATTCTGGGACACCAATCACGAAAGATGCGTGCCGATTTGTCTTAATGTCTCGTTTCTCAACATAATAAAACTCTGATTTTGCAATTTTACTAAGAAATCTGCTAATGTTTTCGACCGTAGTGTCGGGCTTGAAAGACCACGCTTGAATATATTTCATTTTCTCAACGGTCTGTAATTCATCATCCTCTTTACCCGCTCCTATTATAATTTTACGTCTTTTACGTTGTTTCTTCAAATTTACTGTTTGCCAGTCATTGTCAATATTATCATTAATGTCGTCTTCATATGTCTCATTTCCAGTATTAATGTCTTCTGACATCTCTTCTAGTTTTCTACCATCATTTGTGGTTATAATGGAGTCGTCTTGTTTTTCATCACGAATCGCGGTTTTAGTGGCCGTATGGTCCGAAACAGCTGTGATTTGCATCGGGCTTGATCGGCTAATCTCGGGTGTTTTCGTCAAATTAGTCAATGGCGGTGTCCTCAGTGTGCTTGCAGCGGATACAGCGCTACGTTTTTTTGGGACAGATTTTATTGCGGCCGCTGCGTTTAAGTGGGCCAAGCGCTTTAAACGCTGTTGAGGAGCATTGGTACTAGACACGTTCTCAATAGATTTTCGGGTAGATTGAGTCTTCGCACTGTCCGTTTTTTGGATCCCGAGAGTGGCTAAGATTCTGCTTTGGTTCACTATAACTTCGTTTTGGTTACAAACTTGGCACTCCAATGCACTTATCTTAGTCACTAACAACTGTACTGTTTTTTGCAGTTCGCGTATCACTAGCTCAAGCGATTTACTAGCCATTTTATTATTAACTCGAATTAATAGTTTCACGAACACAGAGAGGCGCGCCCGTCTTCACGAGTCTCGTCTTTACGAGTCCAGTATGTTGTATGAGTGTTAGCAGTCACCCTATATACATAAATACATAAATATCAAGGTTGTTGCGAAAGGAAGTGCTCTTTCAATTTAAGTTTAAAAGATGTTACAGAGGGAGAGTTTTGGATAACCTGTGGTAGACTGTTCCATAGTTTCGTAGCTCGATAAGTAAAGGAGTTAAGAAAAATTTTAGTGTTCGCTCTAGGACACTCAAGTACCTTGGTGTTACATGCGCGCCTAGGTCGTGGATTAGGAGGTAGTAAGCGGAAGCGGGAGCGGAGATAGTCAGGAGTGGACGGGTCTTTGAGGATTTTGTAGAAAAAAGATCCAATCTGACTTCGTCGTGAGGATGTGCACATCACGACGAAGTCGGATTGGGAGCCATTTTGACTGAGCACGAAATTTAGAGATGTGGTCATATTTGCGAAGTCCGAAAATAAACCGAATAGCAAGATTTTGTAGACGCTCAAGTTTATTTAGTTGCTTGTATTTGTTTTTGAAGTAAAAGTTTTTATTTTATCATTTTTAGGGTTCCGTAGCCAAATGGCAAAAAACGGAACCCTTATAGATTCGTCATGTCTGTTTGTCTGTCTGTCCGTCCCATGTCATAGCCCTTTTTGACGAAAGTATAAGAGCTATCCTGTTGAAACTTGGTAAGTAGATGTATTATGTAAACCGCATTAGGATTTTGATTTTGAAACTCAAAACATTTTTTTTCGCCTGACCCATACGTGTGGGGTATCTATGAATAGGTCTTGAAAAATGATATTGAGGTTACTAACATCATTTTTTATAAACTGAACGGTTTGCGCGAGAAACGCTTCCAAAGTGGTAAAATGTGTTTGTGTCCCCCCTGTAACTTCTAAAATACCTAGGGGAGCGTCCACATCTGGCGAATGCGCCACAAATGCTCAGCTCGCGCGCTGCTTGTGAGCTGCACGCGTGCAGACCGCGCGCTGCGCGTGCCGCACGCGCGCCTTTTGCCGTACTAAACCATTGCCGTGACTGCGCGCGCGCCGCTCGCGTGCAGCTCGCAAACGGCGCGCGAGCTGCGCATTTGCGGCGCATTCGCCAGATGTGGACGCTCCCTAAGAGAATGATAAAACTAAAAAAAATATGTGATGTACTACCATGTAAACTTCAATTGAAAATTGGTTTGAACGAGATCGAGTTATTAGTTTTTTTTTTACCCGACTGCGCCAGGAGGGTTATGTTTTTCGAGTGTATGTATGTATGTATGTATGTTTCTGTGTGTTGCTCTGCAGCCTAAACGGCTTGATGGATTTTAACTTGAGATGTGTCGTTAGATTCGTCTTAAACGTGAGAGTGTCACTGGGTACATAAAACTGGCCAAGTGCGAGTCGAACTCGTGTGCAAAGGGTTCCGAACTAAAATATTTTTTTAAAATCTCTCACATTGTATCAAGTGCGGTATCAAATTAAAGGATTTTAAAAATGGTTTACCAAAACATATATAACTTATATGTTTCAATTTAATTTGGACTGATAAATGCTAACAAAAACTAAAAATAGTAAAATAAAATAAATATTTAAAAAAAAAAACAAAAAACCCGACTGCGTAAAAAAACTAAAAAGAAAGTAACAAGCCCAGTAGTTTAGAATTCACTCATTCACACTCACAGTCGGGGCCCCTTGGGAAGATTTGATTGGTATAATTTGAATGGGCCCCGACTGTGAGTGTGAATGAGTGAATTCTAAACTACTGGGCTTGTTTCTTTCTTTTTAGTTTTTTTACGCAGTCGGGTTTTTTGTATTTTTTATTTAAATATTTATTTTTTTATTTATAATATATATATATATATATAGACTAAAACCTTTTCTAGAATGTAACAAACACTTTTCCGAAAACCGCATGAAAATCGGTTCAGCCAAACGCGAGATAATCGTGAACAAACATACAATCGACTTTGAAAATCTACGATCCACGTAGGCAAAAAAGTCCCTATCTCAAAAACTACTAAACCGATTTTGATGAATCTTGCAGTATTCCCTAAGTTGAACAATACCTAGTTCAACAAAAAACGAATCACTTAAATCGAACTTGTAGTTCCGGAGATATGCGAACACAAACATAAAAACATACATACATACAAACACACACTTATGAAATTTTGCACATTTGTTCAGACGCTGATATAGACTAACATAATTTATAGCTAGCTAGCTAGACTAGCAAATTTTATGAAGTAATTTAAGCACAAGCGTATGAAAATGATCATCTCATGTAGCTGAGCTGATGATGGAAGGTACACCTCCTCTAATAAGGACTCGGTATCGACTGATTTAGTAAATTATGTTTGTGTTCGCATATCTCCGGAACTACAAATCCGATTTAAGTAATTTTTTTTTTTTTTTGTACTAGGTATCGTACAATTAGGGAATACTGCAAGTTTTATCAAAATCGGCTCAGTAGTTTTTGAGATAAGGATTGAATGAAAGAGATGTTAACGATATTATATTGCGGCTTCGTCCTCAGGATTAGCATAACACATGTAGTATCGCCTACTAGTACATGCCATTCCACACTATTGTGAGAGTATTTGATACGGTTTTTTTTATTTTGCTGAGGGTAGTTTAGACTACTTAGATACTGCGCTCGCAATTCGAGTCATTCGCGTTTTAGTGCTCCGCCGCCGTTCCACACGCGCTCGTTCGAAAACAGTTATTTTAAAAATGTGATAGTGTAGTGTTATTGTTTAAATTAAAATAATGCATAAAAGAAAAAGTGTGATCGTTTAATAACGAAAAATTAGAATAACAGGCGGCGTCGATCGCGTGATCGTCATTACACGGAAGACTACGAGTTATCGTCTACAGGTTTGCGCTGCCCGTTCACCATCACAAGGTAGGTTTTCTTTTTTCCATCCTATAATATGAGTCTGTACCTAATTACGCAATAATTTTTAAATCAATTAGACTGCGTAATGATCTGTTAGATCCATTAATATGAAAACGGACGGCATATCCGTCTTGATTAGTCTTTAAATAGGTACATAAGAATATCATATACCTGTGGTTTTACTTTTGCTCAAGAAATTAGTGCCACCGACACTAATAAGGGCCAGAATAATCTAAAAATAATGTATTTGTCTATGATAATTGTATCATCTACCTACCTTACAGTTGATTTTTGCCCGCTTAGAGCATGCAAATATATCTGAACATTATGCTTACATAATGTTTTCTTTATGGTTTTATACCAATGTTGGCCAAATGTTTCAAAAAATTAAGATGTTGTTATTCCTAATTAGGAAATAATGGTCTGCGGACAGTATCTGCTTGCATTGAGACTGCTCCGTTCTGTTATTTATTTTTTGAACTATAAGTATTTACTTTTCAGTCTTTTAGACTGTAATTATGCAACTCACAAGTGAATAAAGAATTTAATAGTTCGAATATTCTATTTTATACATTTTATGGTTAAAATGCACCGCCGAGCAGTACATTGGGACTGTCTTTAGGTGTTTGATTTATAGACAGTATGTTTTATAACAACTTAAAATATAATATTGATTTGCATAAATTGGAACTGTTAAATGGTGCTTGATAAAGTTTGCGGACAGCAAAGACATTAAACTATATACGAGCAGGCGGACAGTACTTAGTATCATAACTTGGGACTGTCTCTTACAATCGAATATTGAATAACATTGCCAGGCTACAGGGGACCTTGTCTCCTTTTACACAATGCAACGGTCAGGTCTCTGACCTAGGTCTGCCTATGTGAGCCCTATAAATCTAATGCAGTCACTTTCCAGCCCAACGAGCAGTACATTGGGACTGTTGTATGGTGCTTGATAAATGTGTTTGCGGACAGTACTTGTTATCACAACTTGGGACTGTCTCTTACAATAAAAAATAGGCTCGTATTGCAGGGCTACCCTACAGGAGACTTCATCTCTCCTTTCACACAATAAAAGGGCCATGTCAGACCTAATCTGCTTTAAAAATATAATGCAGTCACTTTCCAGCCCAACGAGCAGTACAATGGGACTGTTGTATGGTGCATCGAACAAAAAAATTAAAGGAAGCCTTGTCATCAAAGTTTGAACTTAAAGATTTAGGTTGTATTAAGAATTGCTTAGGAATGAGAGTTATTGTTAATAAACAGAAGGGAATAATTACTATAGATCAGGAGAGATATATTGAGGAATTGATATCCAAATTTAATATCTCTGAATCCAAATCTGTAGATACACCTATAGAACCTAAATGATATAGTAAAACAACGGAATGCTTCACAGACAGACATATATTTCTTTTATACAGCCGAACATACATAGTAGTTAAAAAAAGGTTTATAGCAAACAAGTCTTATTTTGTTAAATTCAACAGCCCCACTTAATCAAAATAAAGACTTAACTATTACATTAACGTTATTAAACAAACCAAACATCGGCAAAAAATTATAATGTTTAGATTTACACAACCCTTTAGTTAATTAACAAGTCTGCTGGCAATTCTGCACTACATAAATATGAAATTTTAACAATTTCATCAGCAATTTTTTCTCTGCAAGAATGAAAACGAACTGCAATATGCTTGCTTCTTTTGTGAAACACAGGATTAACAGCTAATTTCTGGGCAGACTGATTATCATTAAAAATTGGTATTGTATATGACTCATTAGTAATTTCCAACAATAAATTACGCAAATATACCGCTTCATTGCAACAGTCTGATATGCCCATATATTCAGCTTCTGTGCTTGACAATGCCACAGTTGTCTGTTTTTTTGTTTCCCAACATATAGCACAGCCTGAAAGCCTAAAGAAATATCCAGTATAAGATCTGCGATCAATAACATTGCTGGCCCAGTCCGCATCTACAAATGCTTCTAACTTATTATTACCATTAGAGGAAAATTGTAAGCAATATGATTTGGTCTTCTTTAGATACTTAAGAACCCTCTTAGCATAGGACCAGTGTTCATCATTGTAGCAGTTATTAAACTGACTCAAAAAATTAACAGAGAATACAATGTCAGGACGGGTAAGTACTGCTAAATACATTAAACAGCCAATCAATTGCTGATAAGGTAATTTGGCATCACATATCTCACTCTTCAATACATTTAATTTAGGTTCTATAGGTGTATCTACAGATTTGGATTCAGAGATATTAAATTTGGATATCAATTCCTCAATATATCTCTCCTGATCTATAGTAATTATTCCCTTCTGTATAAATTGTCTGCGGACAGTACGTGTTATCAAAACTTGGGACTGTCTCTTACAATCCAATATTGATTTACGCTTACCTACTCAATAAAACAATTCAAGCGCACAGTGCAGGCTTTGACCTGCACAAAGGATGAAACAGCTTGTGGACATCGACTGCCAATCAGCTAGCCAGCTCGTCTAAGCAGCCTCAGCATCAACAGCAGCGGTGAAACTACAGACCAGGTGAACCAGGTAAAAGCCTGCTGTTCGATTGTCTTGCTTTTATTAAAAATGCTTGATGATCAATCAGGATCCAAAGATCCTTTCATACACAATACCTAGTCTTCTTAGATAAATTGAAATAGTCTATTTTTATTCAACACGGAAAAAGTTTTACAATTCGAACCCATATTTCCCTGAGATTGGCACGTTCAACCAAATAAACTCTTCGGTTTATAATATTATATATAAACATATATTTAAAAATATTACATGAATATAGAAGTAAAAATCTGTAAATAGATTTATTTATAGTACCTACTTTACATTGGAAGACTCGAAAACAGTACTAAAACTGATATCAAGAGTTATGTTCATTTGACATAAAGGATAACATTGATAAACAGAATAGAAAATATCTCCGGTTCCATTTGAGCATTCTATTTTTGAATTTAATACTTTACCTTTCGCCCAAAATACTGCTCCGTTTTGTACTCACAAAGGTAATGAAACCAGTCATGAAAATATTAAGGTATTATAAATATTTACAATGAATATTTAATACAGGTGATCATAAAAATCTGCAAGAAACCAAAGATCTCCCCACGAGCCTTGGTTTTATGTGATTTTTGTGGTGAAAAAGGTCATTCCAAACCTTTCCACTTTTGCAAATATCTAGGATATGCTTTTGACACGAGAAAGTTTGAGGTCACACTACCAAAACATAAATCAAATCAAATCAAATCAAATCATTTATTTCTTTGCAAACATGGGTATAGTACATAGATGTTATTTCTTTATAATTAAGTTCTCCACATTTTACCGACATGGGTATGCAAACAGTGTACAATATGTTCATTGGTATATCAAAATTAGGTACTTAGGAATAATTTATTTAGGAAATTATATGTCAGCCCAACAAGAATTACAGAAAAGTCAAAAAAATAAATTAGAATATTACAAGCATGTCAAACCTTAATACTATAATAAATTAATCAATTCAATCAAAGTAATATTATGTATGTCCATCAGTAAGTGAATCATCATTTAGAAAATCGTCAATCGTGTAGAAAATAAACCAAATAAATGTTATGGCATTTTAAATTATGTGGTATTAAGTTCGGGCAAGTTATCATTCGGACAAATGATGTCTATGCAGCGGGGATTGGCCAGTGCTTCTTTATAAATACATGCCGTCGGACGGCAAGCTACCCATTACTCCCCGTCCGTAAGCGGCTGGAATATAACCCACTATTTCCGACGCCCTGGGCGTCTTCAGCGGTGGCTCGGGTGAGAGGTAGAGGGTGCACTTTCCCTCACGCGCAATTATGATATGCTCAGTATTGCCCAGGCAGTATTTTGTTGTGACATTATTTTGAAACTATGATATCTCCTAAGATATTCATTGGAATCAAACGATGTCAAGGGCAATTTTGTTCAAAATTAAAAGCTTTATTTATTTTGATAAGAATTAATATCATATTAATGAAAATACCTTCGCAAATAATGCATTACTTTAAAACAAATTTGATTTCCATAAAAAAGGTTATAGTGACTTAATCTTAAAAGATAGATATATGCTCTCACGGACTTTATTTTAGAACTTTTTATGAGGAATAATTCCGTAGTACATAATTTTTGCGTGTCTTTAACCGTTTACGCAGCGCACGCAACGAAAGCTCTCGAAAAGGAATACATTTTCCCGATTTTGAAACATTTCTCATTGCTGCTCCGCTCCTTTTGGTGATAGCGTGATGTTATATAGCCTATAGCCTTCCTCGATAAATGGACTATCCAACACAAAAAGAATTTTTCAATTCCAACCAGTCGTTCCTGAGATTAGCGCGTTCAAACAAACAAACAAACAAACAAACTCTTCAGCTTTATAATACTACTAGCGACCCGCCCCGGCTCCGCACGGGTGCAATCTTTATAATATTATTAAAATTGCGACTATAATTTGAGATTTAAACTATCCTATCTCTCAAGTTGGATCGAACTGCACATGGTGTGCGAATTTTATTATAATCGGTTAAGTGGTTTAGGAGTCCATTGAGGACAAACATTGTGACACGAGATTTATATATAATTACTAGCTGACCCGGCGAACTTCGTACCGCCTAACAGTCGATTCTTTTAGTTTTTTTTCTTAATACTTTATTCTGCTATTTAAGAAACCGCCAAGGGCGAGTTGGACTCGCCCATAAAGGGTTCCGTGTAGCAGCAAGTAACATAATATAAAAGTTCTAGTAGTTGGTTGTAACTTGAAAAGGTAAATTGCGGTTTACGAATTATGACATATTAAAAAAAAACTAATTACTTTATCTCGTTCAACAGTTTTCGCAGGAAGTTCGCATGGTAGTGTACATCATAATTATATTTTTTTTCAGTTTTGTCATTCTCTTATTTTGGAAGTTACAGGACCCGGACACATTTTACCACTTTGGAAGTGTCTGACGCGCAAACTCTTCAGTTTAGAAAAAAAAGATGTTTGTAAATTCCATAGCATTTTTAAAGACCTATCCATAGGTAAGTACCCCACACCACACGTATGGAATTGGAGTTTTTTTTTTTGAGTTTCAGTTCTAAGTATGGGGAACCCCCAAAATTATAATTTTTGTGTGAAATTCCTAAGGCTACTTTTCCACCAGACATGCGCTATGCTACGTTGCTGCGGATGCGTTTGATATCCACCAATCATATTTACATAGCACAGCACTGGTGGTAACGGACTCAACTAAAATGTGTTTTTATATGAAAAGATGCGTGCTATGGCTGCGTGCTGTGACTGCGTGCTATCGCTGCGTGCTATGGATACATAATTATATGCTATTGGTCGTTTTCCGTACAATCGATACATCGCATAGCTCGAGCTACGTAGCTACCTTGTGACAGCCCATCTTCATAGCGCAGCTACCTTGTGGCAGCGCATCTTTATAGCGCGGCTACCTTGTGACAGCGCATCTTTGTAGCGGAGCTACGCATCTTTGTAGCGCAGCTGCGCATCTTCGTAGCGCAGCTACGCATCTTCGTAACGCATTATGCATCTTCATAGCGCAGCTACCACGTGGCGGCGCATTTTCGTAGCGCCAGGGCCCCTGTAAGGACTACTGGCGCCTGTGTGCAAAAAAGGATTTTGGCGCCTGTGTGCAAAAAAGGATTTGGCGCCCCTTAAAGCATTTTGAATCATCTTTTTTTATGGGTGTAGGTCAGTGGTGAATTTTAAAATTCAGCGCCCTCGGGCTATAAAGCTTGCCGCCTCGGAAGTTAAACACAAAATAAACCATAAAGTGCTACTCAAAGTTCACACCCAGAGTGCCATACCATCTTAGAGAACACAAACTTAAAATTTTAAATTGTGTAGACCACATAAAAGCATTTGTAATTGAAAAATGAGCTATCAAAAGAGAGCTCAAGAAATGGATATGTCAACCTTATTTGAAGCGCGAGCGAAGCGAGCGCGAAATTTTTTAGGTTTTTGGAATAGGACATTGTAATTCTTCATAGAAGAGCGAACGCAGTCAGCTCTAAAAGTAAAACGTTTCCGGACTTCAAGTAAAACTTCATCTAAAAGTGAGATCAAATATTTGAAGTCTTTAGTAAGTACTTAAACCTAATCCTATAAGTTCTCAACTCCTATTTCAAAATTATTTTTGATATACTTTTTCTGGGCCCTTGGCTTTGGCGCCCGTGTGCATTGCACACTTTGCACATAATTATGGTAGCGAAGGCCCTGCGTAGCGCAGCTACATTGTGACAGCGCATCTTACTCGCACAGCTACATAGCGTAGCATCAATGGAAACAGTCACAAAGTTTCGTAGCTCAGCTTTTACATCCTCGCAGGACAGCTACATAGCACATCTCTGGTGGAAAGGCACCCTAATGCGGTTCACATAATACACCTACTTACCAAGTTTCAACATGATAGCTCTTATACTTTCGACAGACAGACAAACATGACGAATCTATGAGGTTTCCGTTTTTTGCCATTTAGCCAAACCCTAGAGGAACCTTATAAAGAAAGTTGATAATAAATACAAAATTAATAAAAAAACTTAAAATTCTTTTAAGTCACTAAAAATCACGCGGGCATGCGGGCAGCGAGTAAAGGGCAACTCGCTGCCCGACCAAGGACCATGCCCGGGTCGACGGCGCGTTGTGTCCCACGCGCGCCTCAAAGAGCGTCAGCATAATGACGGGGCCCCCCTCTCAGAGGGCCAAAGCCTGCCGGGGTCGCGGGATTATTCCCTTACCGTGACCCCGGAACATAACAGGCTATGAAGGACACCGTGGATTTTAGTCAGTAGAAGTCTGACAGTCCCTCCCGCCCTGCCCGGGGTTGGAGGACTCATTTGATGATTTTACCACGCTAAAAAAAAAAAAAAAAGTCACTAAAAATCACACTGAAAATTACAATTTCAGATTTCTTATTTTACTTATTCAAAATTAAGTTTTATTTTTATTGTAGAACTTTATGGTTTTTTTTATCGTGGTAAAATTATCAAATGAGTCCTCCCACCAAGGGCAGGGCGGGAGGGACTGTCAGACTCGTACTGACTAAATTCCACGGCTTCCTTCAATAGCCCTTTACGTTCCAGAGTCACGGTAATGAGATAAGTCCCGCGACCCCGGCAGGCTTTGGCCCTCTAGAGGGAACCCAACTAGCATTTTGGTAATAAGAATTGGTGATAAAAGAGTTATTTAAAAGTGCATTTGGCAAGCAAGAGTCATACAATGGTTTTAGCAATTGGAGTTAGAGCACGCTCTAACCCCTTACAAACTCTCGATTGGGCCCACGTCTTATAGCGCTATAAGTAATATAATGATTTTAATGCTCACTCTTTTAACACTGAGAGTTACATAATAGTTATAGGGTGGCGTTAGTGGCAAACAATTTCTTGTATCTATAATGGTGGTATAATATAAATCTAGCTACCTCAAGCACTTTAAAGTCTGTATTATGGTTATAATAAAAACTATAGGTGGTACACAAGTTCTGAAATCTACTGGTATAAAATATGTAGTAACATATTAGTTCTTTTTTAGGTCCATTTTTTTCTTGGATTTGCTTTATGTATCTTGATCAGAGTTGACTAGCAACTCAGGGCTGTAGCGTGTTTTCTTTTTCTATTGTTTTGCATATACATTAGTTCCAAAAGTGTTACTTTATTTCTCAAAAATGATGGTATTAAGGAGGTGAAATTAAGTGAACTTCAAGTTACGGATTGTCAATAACTCGGTGAATCAAGTTTGATTTCTTTATCACATGGCTAAAATTTATTGCGAGGGTTACTTTATTGAGAAAATAATATATGTTTTGCATCTCAATTTTGCAGGGCCTTAAAAATAAGTGATATTTAAAGTAAAAATAAATTGCATTTTATCATGCGGGGCATACACTCAATCTAAATTTAGATAAAAACAGGATATTGGCTGTGTCTTTTACATTCATTGTGTATTGTAGTAAATATGTTGCGTTTTAAAATGAGAAATTTAAACAAAATATGGGTTTTAAACAATTTATTTTTTATTTATTTTTAGGTTATGTTTGATTTAGAATGGTGTCTACTCCTTATTATCCTAGGTTCCTATTATTACTATTAATGAACAAGAAGTACTGGATGGGCTGTAGTTAGAACTATTGTAGCACTTGTTATACCAGAATAGGGTTTTAAAGGTAATAAGAGTACAAGTTTAAGAGGTTTGGTTCTATAATAGTTCGACTTAGATGCAAAAGTAGTGGTATTTTAGGGTTACGTTTTTCAATCGATAAAACCCTTCCATCAAAAAAGGGAATAAATATGTAAAATTAAAATAAAAAATTAAATTAAAATTGAGATTAAATGCTAAAGAGTTACAATGTTTAAATTCCGTGTTATTATGGCTTAGAATAACATAAAAGTAAATTTGAACCCCACTGTAACGATTAGGGCTCTAAAAATAACTCCATAATACCAATTGCTATCATAAATAGGGGTTTCTGATTACTCAATTAAGTAGCTGTAAATAAGTTGCAATTAATACTTTTATAGCAACGTAGGTGGTAAAAATATTTTGCTAACTATTTTCAAGAGCTCTTGTCGGTAGGAAGAGTTATAACAAACTATGATATTACTTTTAGTCATTTCTGTTACTTGAATTTATAAAAGCAGGTGCTATGATGGTTGCGACTGTACCGTTTATACCTCCTTAGGTAATAGTACGTTTCCTAGGCAAGTTAGGTGGTATAAAACATTTACTTAGCACTCTTTAAGAACACTTGAAAATAGTGAGACTTATTAGAAATCTAACTATTACCTTAGGTACTTATTGTTACTTGAAGTTACTACCCCTAGTGTTACTGTGGTTCAGCTTTTATCTTTTATACCTACCCTAGTCATATTATGTATTCTTGTTACTGTTACTCATCTTGATGAGTTATTTAGTTACAGTCATAACCATTGAATAAACAAAAGTTTTACTGGGCGCTTTTATACACCCGTTAAACCAATACAAACTATAACAGAGGTGGAAATTAGCGTCAAAATGTTGGTTGGGAAGCCCCCTCATCATGCTGACGCTTTTTGAGTCGCGTGTGGAAAACAACGTGCCGTCGACCTCTCATGCCGTCGGGCATGGTTCATGGTCAGACAGCGAGTCGCCCATTACTCGCCGCCCGCATGCCCGCGCCTGCGGTGGCCGGAGATCGTCCCGCGACGACCGTCGCCGTGGGCGTCTACCACTACCGCGTGGGTGAGGGATGGACGCTGTCCTCTCACTCGCGCGTCCCGCCTCCGCCTTGGCGAGCATGACTGCTTCGTGGAAGGAGGCGCCCGCTTCCCACTCCGTCTCGCCACGCAGCATGGCCGCGACCAATGCCGGGCGCGAGAGGTCGTCACCTATCGCCTGCGTGAGGACACGGCGGTGCTCTGCCCAAGTGGGGCAGTCCTGCACCGTATATGCTCCACCTGTCGTGTATGCACATATCCTCCGGGCGATCCTCGCAGTGATGACACCCAGACGTTTCCTCCTTCCTCATCAGACACAGGTACCTCCCGAAACATCTGTGTCCGAGAACTTTATGGTAAACGAAATTTCTTGTTTGATTTCCTGGCGAGTAAGCAAACAGTAAAAACCTGACCCGACAAACGTCGTTCTATCAGAAGTTATTGGTCTGTGGTAGTCTTACAATCACATGCTTGTATTTTCTGGTCAAGTCTGGTGATCCGACAGTCCTTTCCGCTTCACCCAAGGTGAGAGAAATCATTTGATAATTTAAACATCCCAAAAATAAAACAAAAAATTAGTAGTTTAAGAAAAATCCGTTTTTTTTCAATTTCATTCAGCATATTTCCAAAAAAAAAGCAATCACAAAAAAAAACAAATAAAAATACCATCCTAAGATTCGAACCTGTACCCTAAGTATATCAATCCAATCGCATAACCTCTAGACCATCGACGTTGCTGTCAATGCATTTCAAATAGACGTTCGCTTTATGATACTTCAGTTGGAACGAAAAACAGATGACGAATAACATACATTATGCGTTTCATAACAGAAAGTTTAAAAAAAAAGAATATTTTAGTCCTTATTAACCTGGTCCTGATGGTTACAAACACAACAAAAAAAGAATTATCCGAATCGGTCCAGCCGTTTTCAAGTTTTGCTCTTAGCAACACATTTAGCGATCCATTTTTATATTATAGATTAAGATATAAAGCTCGATTTGTATCTTGAATAGGCCCGTAACGTATCGCGAAGGCGCTGACACGAGTGCGTGACTTACCCAGACGTACTGTGAATACATTGCGTATAATAATATTTATAACACATTGCTCGTAAAAGGTCTCTTACTGCACCTATTTCAGTATCGTAATGTATTAGTTGTGTAATTTATTTCATCACCATTGCTCTCAAAACGGTGAAGGAAAACATCGTGAGGAAACCGGCATGTCCTAGAACTAAAAATTCGAAGACATGTGACATCTACCAACCCGCACTAGGCCAGCGTGGTGGATTATGGCCCACTCCCTCTCACAAAGAGGAGGCCTGTGTCCCAGCTGTGGGAAAATTATAGGCTGATGACGATTAGTAATACTGGCTGTTTTCTGTGCCTTTGCCATAAACAAAAGATGCTGGTGCGCGCGCATCGCTAATTTGTGAAAAAGTAAAAATTATTCCGCTTGCTTTTCCTTTTCGATGTAATGATTTTATTTATTTACTCACAAATGTGTTATAAAACGTCGTATGACATACGTGCGGTTTGATAATTACAGCCTCTGCTTTCATATAGCACTCAGCTGTAATGATCAACTTACCGCGCTTATATCATAATGTACTATTATTTATTATACACAAAGTATTTACGTTACGTCTGTCATTATTATTAGAAACTAGCTGACCCGGCGAACTTCGTACCGCCTAACAGTCGATTCTTTTAGTTTTTTTTCTTAATACTTTATTCTGCTATTTAAGAAACCGCCAAGGGCGAGTTGGACTCGCCCATAAAGGGTTCCGTGTAGCAGCAAGTAACATAATATAAAAGTTCTAGTAGTTGGTTGTAACTTGAAAAGGTAAATTGCGGTTTACGAATTATGACATATTAAAAAAAAACTAATTACTTTATCTCGTTCAACAGTTTTCGCAGGAAGTTCGCATGGTAGTGTACATCATAATTATATTTTTTTTCAGTTTTGTCATTCTCTTATTTTGGAAGTTACAGGACCCGGACACATTTTACCACTTTGGAAGTGTCTGACGCGCAAACTCTTCAGTTTAGAAAAAAAAGATGTTTGTAAATTCCATAGCATTTTTAAAGACCTATCCATAGGTAAGTACCCCACACCACACGTATGGAATTGGAGTTTTTTTTTTTGAGTTTCAGTTCTAAGTATGGGGAACCCCCAAAATTATAATTTTTGTGTGAAATTCCTAAGGCTACTTTTCCACCAGACATGCGCTATGCTACGTTGCTGCGGATGCGTTTGATATCCACCAATCATATTTACATAGCACAGCACTGGTGGTAACGGACTCAACTAAAATGTGTTTTTATATGAAAAGATGCGTGCTATGGCTGCGTGCTGTGACTGCGTGCTATCGCTGCGTGCTATGGATACATAATTATATGCTATTGGTCGTTTTCCGTACAATCGATACATCGCATAGCTCGAGCTACGTAGCTACCTTGTGACAGCCCATCTTCATAGCGCAGCTACCTTGTGGCAGCGCATCTTTATAGCGCGGCTACCTTGTGACAGCGCATCTTTGTAGCGGAGCTACGCATCTTTGTAGCGCAGCTGCGCATCTTCGTAGCGCAGCTACGCATCTTCGTAACGCATTATGCATCTTCATAGCGCAGCTACCACGTGGCGGCGCATTTTCGTAGCGCCAGGGCCCCTGTAAGGACTACTGGCGCCTGTGTGCAAAAAAGGATTTTGGCGCCTGTGTGCAAAAAAGGATTTGGCGCCCCTTAAAGCATTTTGAATCATCTTTTTTTATGGGTGTAGGTCAGTGGTGAATTTTAAAATTCAGCGCCCTCGGGCTATAAAGCTTGCCGCCTCGGAAGTTAAACACAAAATAAACCATAAAGTGCTACTCAAAGTTCACACCCAGAGTGCCATACCATCTTAGAGAACACAAACTTAAAATTTTAAATTGTGTAGACCACATAAAAGCATTTGTAATTGAAAAATGAGCTATCAAAAGAGAGCTCAAGAAATGGATATGTCAACCTTATTTGAAGCGCGAGCGAAGCGAGCGCGAAATTTTTTAGGTTTTTGGAATAGGACATTGTAATTCTTCATAGAAGAGCGAACGCAGTCAGCTCTAAAAGTAAAACGTTTCCGGACTTCAAGTAAAACTTCATCTAAAAGTGAGATCAAATATTTGAAGTCTTTAGTAAGTACTTAAACCTAATCCTATAAGTTCTCAACTCCTATTTCAAAATTATTTTTGATATACTTTTTCTGGGCCCTTGGCTTTGGCGCCCGTGTGCATTGCACACTTTGCACATAATTATGGTAGCGAAGGCCCTGCGTAGCGCAGCTACATTGTGACAGCGCATCTTACTCGCACAGCTACATAGCGTAGCATCAATGGAAACAGTCACAAAGTTTCGTAGCTCAGCTTTTACATCCTCGCAGGACAGCTACATAGCACATCTCTGGTGGAAAGGCACCCTAATGCGGTTCACATAATACACCTACTTACCAAGTTTCAACATGATAGCTCTTATACTTTCGACAGACAGACAAACATGACGAATCTATGAGGTTTCCGTTTTTTGCCATTTAGCCAAACCCTAGAGGAACCTTATAAAGAAAGTTGATAATAAATACAAAATTAATAAAAAAACTTAAAATTCTTTTAAGTCACTAAAAATCACGCGGGCATGCGGGCAGCGAGTAAAGGGCAACTCGCTGCCCGACCAAGGACCATGCCCGGGTCGACGGCGCGTTGTGTCCCACGCGCGCCTCAAAGAGCGTCAGCATAATGACGGGGCCCCCCTCTCAGAGGGCCAAAGCCTGCCGGGGTCGCGGGATTATTCCCTTACCGTGACCCCGGAACATAACAGGCTATGAAGGACACCGTGGATTTTAGTCAGTAGAAGTCTGACAGTCCCTCCCGCCCTGCCCGGGGTTGGAGGACTCATTTGATGATTTTACCACGCTAAAAAAAAAAAAAAAAGTCACTAAAAATCACACTGAAAATTACAATTTCAGATTTCTTATTTTACTTATTCAAAATTAAGTTTTATTTTTATTGTAGAACTTTATGGTTTTTTTTATCGTGGTAAAATTATCAAATGAGTCCTCCCACCAAGGGCAGGGCGGGAGGGACTGTCAGACTCGTACTGACTAAATTCCACGGCTTCCTTCAATAGCCCTTTACGTTCCAGAGTCACGGTAATGAGATAAGTCCCGCGACCCCGGCAGGCTTTGGCCCTCTAGAGGGAAGCCCCCTCATCATGCTGACGCTTTTTGAGTCGCGTGTGGAAAACAACGTGCCGTCGACCTCTCATGCCGTCGGGCATGGTTCATGGTCAGACAGCGAGTCGCCCATTACTCGCCGCCCGCATGCCCGCGCCTGCGGTGGCCGGAGATCGTCCCGCGACGACCGTCGCCGTGGGCGTCTACCACTACCGCGTGGGTGAGGGATGGACGCTGTCCTCTCACTCGCGCGTCCCGCCTCCGCCTTGGCGAGCATGACTGCTTCGTGGAAGGAGGCGCCCGCTTCCCACTCCGTCTCGCCACGCAGCATGGCCGCGACCAATGCCGGGCGCGAGAGGTCGTCACCTATCGCCTGCGTGAGGACACGGCGGTGCTCTGCCCAAGTGGGGCAGTCCTGCACCGTATATGCTCCACCTGTCGTGTATGCACATATCCTCCGGGCGATCCTCGCAGTGATGACACCCAGACGTTTCCTCCTTCCTCATCAGACACAGGTACCTCCCGAAACATCTGTGTCCGAGAACTTTATGGTAAACGAAATTTCTTGTTTGATTTCCTGGCGAGTAAGCAAACAGTAAAAACCTGACCCGACAAACGTCGTTCTATCAGAAGTTATTGGTCTGTGGTAGTCTTACAATCACATGCTTGTATTTTCTGGTCAAGTCTGGTGATCCGACAGTCCTTTCCGCTTCACCCAAGGTGAGAGAAATCATTTGATAATTTAAACATCCCAAAAATAAAACAAAAAATTAGTAGTTTAAGAAAAATCCGTTTTTTTTCAATTTCATTCAGCATATTTCCAAAAAAAAAGCAATCACAAAAAAAAACAAATAAAAATACCATCCTAAGATTCGAACCTGTACCCTAAGTATATCAATCCAATCGCATAACCTCTAGACCATCGACGTTGCTGTCAATGCATTTCAAATAGACGTTCGCTTTATGATACTTCAGTTGGAACGAAAAACAGATGACGAATAACATACATTATGCGTTTCATAACAGAAAGTTTAAAAAAAAAGAATATTTTAGTCCTTATTAACCTGGTCCTGATGGTTACAAACACAACAAAAAAAGAATTATCCGAATCGGTCCAGCCGTTTTCAAGTTTTGCTCTTAGCAACACATTTAGCGATCCATTTTTATATTATAGACTAGCTTCTGCCAGCGACTTTGTACGCGGATCCTGTTGCTTATGCCAGCGACAATGGGGTCGTCAAAATCGAAGATCTGAAACGTCTGATGTCGAAATCTTTGAGCATGGGGACGGGAAAACAACGGGACACACATGACGATTCCAGATGTTCCAGATCTTTCATTTTTGTAAGTCAATAGGAAATGCCCATCAGACTAAACAACTCTTGCTAAGATGTTATTCATATAATTATATGTTTTAGTGTAGCTGGGCTCTTGGAATTCCACATCAGTTGTTCCAGATGTCAATTTTCATACGTCAACAGAGAGCGCTCATTAGGCTGAACAACTCTTGCTAAGTCGTCATTCCTATATAATAATAATATGTTATAGTGTAGCTGGGCTCTCGGAGTTCCACATCAGGTGTTCCAGATCTTCAGTTTTTATACGACAACAGGGAGTGCTCATCAGGCTGAACAACTCTTCCTAAGACGTCATTGCTGTATATGTAGTAGTGTAGCTGGGCTCTTGGAGTTCCACATCAGGTGTTTCATATCTTCAAATTTATTTTCTTAACAGAAAATGCTCATCACGCGGAACAATTTTTGCTATGGCGCTATTTTTGTATCTCTTATAGTTTAGCTGATCTATTGCAGTCCTGCATCAGGTGTTCAAGTTTCCAAGATAAATTATAGCCTATATGTTGCCCAGACTTAATAGCTATACATAAAAAAAACAATCAAATCCGTCCAGTAGTTCTGAAGATTAGCGTTTATGGAGTAACTTCTCCCGTTTGCCTAACATTTCCCTTCACTGCTCTGCTCTTATTGATTGTAGCGTGATGAAAAGTATACTATAACCAGCGCAGGAGTATGAAAAATAATTGTACCAAGTTTCGTCAAAATCCGTCGAGTAGTTTTTGTTTCTATAACGGTTATACAGACAGACAGACAGACAGACAATAATTTTATTCATTGCATTTTTGGCATCAGTATCGCTCCCTAATCACCCCCTGATAGTTATTTTGGAAATATATTTCATGTACAGAATTGACCTCTCTACAGATAGATATAGATAGATGGAGTATTATTAGTTTACGTTTCCGTCATTGACTTGTGCTGGCGCTTCAAATCGTAACTCAAAACTCGAGCATGACTTAGAACTAGATTCAAGTCATGTGCTTGGTTGAAACTAGTTTTAAGTAATGCTTGTTTTTCAAGTGCTGTTCTATAGATTATACAGGGCATAGTCTTCTAATAATGGAGTGCTCCGTGCTCCGTAATTTGATATATCTATTCATCAAAATTATTACTTTCTAAGTAATATAATTATAATAATTATACTCTATTCTACTGTTGTTCTTATTATAATGGTTCATCGTTGGAGCGCAAGAAACATAAAATTATTAAAACCTTCAATCTGTACCAAGTGGTATTTTTGTTTACTTGTCCGCATATTCCATTCATTGTATTAATTTATTATTATTACTTTATTGTGACGTCCCAATGGGACTACGACCAGTTACTGTCTCAGTCTAGTTCGACACGTAAACTAGCACCGTGAGTTATTGAAACTTCACTTAACAAGGAATATTTTTGATCAAGTGAACATTTTACTGAACGCTCTGGCCATACTCGTAGTACCGTTATACTCTCCTAACCGATACAGCGCTCGAGCTACTCAGTGGCGTGTTGACAGTTCGTGCAATGTAGCGGAGACTCACATGCGAGTGTCGCGGAGTGACCGCCCCTCCCGGCGACTTTTCGCGCCGCCCGGCTCCGGTTTAGCCGGCCCTCCTCGCTGCAGGCATGTCTCACTCACACTGTCACTGCACTGCACTCTCCTCCGACACACTCCTGGGCACTGCTAGCACCTCGCGGTCACGGGACCCGCTCGGACGTAGCTGAAGCCGGCGGCCGCTACTGCGCGACTTCCCAAAAAGTTGTGTAGTACAAAGTTACGAGTCGTACCGTGTGTCGTGTTCGCGATGCTGTGAAAGACATGTGCGTGCGGCGCGGCGTCGCGGGCTCACTGACGGACCGCCGCGCCGCCGCCGCCGGCCGCCACGCGCCGCCGCTCTGCGCGCGCACGCACCGTAGCATGCTGCCTTCAGCTGAGCGAGCGAGAGTGCTGGCGGTCTGCAAGCAATGTGTTTACATCAACACAAATGAGCAATACGGTAGGTTTATTTTGTACCTACCAAAAGCTTATAAATTCCCATGGCAACCTTCCAGCTTCTTCATCAGGCCTTGAAAATTATCCAGCACCAAAGTCCTTGTAAATTCAAATTAAAGGAACCCAAACTCAATGGGTTTGTCTTATTTAGTTTGCAGCGTCATAATCAGGGACAGATTTGCGGTGTCGGCTGCCCTAGGCCGTAGAATACCTAATAGTACTACGTACCTAGGCCCCACACAATGTGCTGCCCCTTTCTCAGCATCCATACATAATATAGACCGCGAGCCTTAAGATACGTGTTTTAAGATGCTGAAGCTGAGCTATTGGACTGCTGCGCTGTGTGTCGCGGGTTCGTTTACCGCATGAAACAAATATTTGTATGATCTGCAAGAAGTTGTTCCGGGTCTGGGTGTGTATGTGAGTTTTTATGTTTGTAAACGCACCCATGATACTATACACGAGAATATCTTAGTGTGGTGCAATCTTTAAAAAAAAAACAAACAAAACTATGCATTTGAATTATTTCTTTGTATATTGTTACCAAGGGCGTTGCCAAAAGCAATTGACTTCCTTACCTATTCATAAATTCCGTATCGCATGACAAAACGTAAATAAATTAACAAGGTATATTGTAGATCGGGGCGAGACGGAGTGGGAAGCGGTCGCCTCCTTCTGCGAAGCAGTCATGCTCGCGAAGGAGGAGGCGGGCCGCGCGAGGGAGTAGACGCCCATGGCGTCGGACGTCGGCAGACGATCTCCGGCCACCGTAGGCGCGGGCATGCGGGCAGCGAGTAAAGGGCAACTCGCTGCCCGACCATGGACCATGCCCGGGTTGACCAGCACGTTGTGTTCCACGCGCGCCTCAGCATCATGACGGGACCCCCTCTAGAGGGCCAAAGCCTACCGTACAAGTCTGAAAGTAAGAGGTGGGAGGACTCATTTGATGATTTTACCACACAAAAAAAAGAGGTATATTGTAGTAGTATTGAGAATAATTTAAATCTTTTTCAATAGTTAGAATAATTCAGCCCCATTGCCCCCCCCCCTTATTCATGCCCTTGATTGTTACCATCAGTGATTTTTTGACCCAATATCTGGCCGCCCTAGGCCCGGGCCTACTGGGCCTTAGGGGAAATCCGCCACTGGCCATCACCGGAACCTGCACCGGGGTGTACATAGAGCTCGGACTAGGGAAAGCATTTAAAAACTGGCCAAGTGCGTGTCGGGCTACGCACAGTGTAGGGTTCCGTAGTTGCCCATCAAAATATTTATGCGAACTAACTAAACTGATTCGCTGAATTTAATTTTAAAAAGAAGAATTTTTAAAATCGGTCCAGGCGTCAAACTTGAGAGGTGTCAAGGAAAACCCGGTTGGAACGAAGTTACTGTATACACTCAACAAAAATAATCGTCGCGACTCCACTCCACTCCACTCCACTCCCTTTTTAATGATACCCCACACTAAGGGGTGCGCGAGAAAAAAAAAACATCCCCACTTTTCTTGTACAGGAGGTACCCTAAAAAAAAAACTTGAGAGGTGTCAAGGGACACCCGGATGGAACGAAGTTACTGTATACACTCAACAAAAATAATCGTCGCGACTCCACTCCACTCCACTCCACTCCGCTCCGCTCCAATCCGCTCCGCTCCACTCCACTCTTTGAGCTCTAGCACCCTTTCGCAACGCGCGATAAAGAACTTCGTTCCAAAAAGTGTCGTGACAACTTTTCGTAAGAATTTTTTCCGTCTAGCCCCCTTTCACAACGCGCGATAAGGAACTTCGTTCCAATTATTTTACGAGTTTTTATTTTACCACTTTTTCGGCGCATAATTTCCGTATAAGTATTTACACCAAATTACAGCTTTCTAGTACTGGGCGTCTCTGAGCTAAGCTGCGGTCAGACGGACGGACAGACGGACGGACATGGCGAAACTATAAAGCCCGGTTTCCACCGCAAGCGGAACGGACACATTAATGACTCCTTTAAACTCGCAAGCGCAAACTGGATACTTGTATTTCCACCAACAAATAGTTTTTGCGTTCCCAGAGCGAGCTCATTTTTACTCTTTTCACCCGCTGGGTCATTAATGTGTCCGCTCCGCTTGCAGTGGAAACCGGGCTTTAGGGTTCCTTGTTGACTACGGAACCCTAAAAACCGGCCAAGTGCGAGTCGGACTCGCCCATAAAGGGTTCCGTAGCAGCAAGTAAAATAATGTAAAAGTTCTTGTAAGTAGTTGGTTGTAACTTTGAAAGGTAAATTGCGGTTTACGATTTATGACGATTAAAAAAAAACTAATAACTCGATCTCGTTCAAACCAATTTTCAATTGAAGTTTACATGGTAATGTACATCACAAAAATCATTTTCTCGAAACCTTGGCGAAGTCAAACGTAATATTTTTGTGGATGATAAACCTTAGTACAAGGAATCTTTTTATAAAACATAAATAGGTACAAAAAACTAAAAATTATATATATAGATTTTATTTTACGAATTATTTTTTGTATTTTCAGTGTGAAGTTCACGAAAACTAAAATATTTAAAAAAAAAAAAGTAGGTATGGGAAATTGACACCTGGGTGTTCTACTCTTGCATTTGGAATGATATACTTAGTATAAATCTTCAATAAAAAGCGAATGTCACTTTTTTGGGGCAAAAAAAAAACACCGTATACTTGCAGTGTGGTCCCATAAAAATTTCATCCAATTTGGTTCAGTACTTTTTATTTTGTGAGCATTTTTATTGATTTCGGATTCTTGGATGACATTACTTTTTGCGTGTTTGTTACGCGATCACTCCGCCAATTGTTTATATTTGACTGGCCTGTTGGTCTAGTGGTTAGTGACCCTGACTGCTATGCCGGAGGTCGTGGGTTCGATTCCCACCCAGGACAAATGTTTGTGTGACGAGCACGATCATTTGTTCTGTGTCTGGGTGTAATTTATCTATAATATGTATGTATTTAGAAATTTAGAAATATATAAGTATGTTTATCAGTTGTCTAGTACCCATAACACAAGCTCTGCTTAGCTTGGGACTAGATGGCGTTGTGTGATAGTTGTGGAATATTATTATTATTATTGTGGACCGATTTTCAAAATTCTTTTTTTTTTGTACTAGGGATCGTTCACCTTAGGGAATAGGTACTGCAAGTTTCATCAAAATCTGTTCAGCAGTTTTTGAGATAGGGAATTTTATTAGCATGTGTACATGAGCGATGTTAAACCTGTGCCACGGATTAAAAAAATCTAGTTGACATGTAAGAAAATGATGTATTTGACAAGAATTTGGGTTGAATATTTAAACTAAAAAGAGTAAAATAAAAAACTTAAAAAAAAAAAAACGCCTTCAAAGACAACCACAAAAAAGGGTAAAGTAACCTACAAAATAACTTTTCTTTCGGAAGTCGGTGGCAAAAAGACAACGAAATAAAAATACAAAGCCACCGAGTTCCGAAAGAAAAGTTATTTTGTAGGTTATTTTACCCTTTTTTTGTGGTTGTTTTTGAAGGAGGTTATTTTTTTTTAAAGTTTTTTCAAATAAATAGACGTTCTTATGATACTTCAGTTGGAACGAAAAACAGATGACGAATAACGGCTTCACCCGCTACAACTCGAAAATTATCCCACGGGAACATAAAATCGGGATAAAAACTATCCTATGTGTTAATCCAGGTTATAAACTATCTGTAGGTATACCAAATTTTAGCCAAATCCGTTCAGTGGTTTTTGAGTGAAAGAGTAACAAACATACCTACATACACATCCTCACAAACTTTCGCATTTATAATATTAGTAGGATTCGTAGGTACGCGTGATAGACATAACCAATAGCGTTGTAGTTTCACATACTAACCTCTTTCCCATGCTTTACAAACGGACCCCAGTTAAATGACCATTCTTGATCACGCAGCCGCGCGCAGTCTTAAGTATCAAAGATACCAATTAAGCATTTTACTAGCAGCACACTAGCGCAGGGATGTAGGGGAGCAGCCGCGCAAGTAAACCGTGTCAGCGCTTGTGTGCCAGCGCGGGTCACCGTGTGCTGAGCTCCGCGGTGACACACATTGCCACCAACATGCGCTGAATTAGTAAACAGTGCGAGTGTCACGGGATGCGGGTCACCGCCGCACTCGGCCGCGCGCGCCGCTCTTCTCCCAGCGTCACAACGACATGCACTGGACTCGGTCTCTCGTAGAACTAGTCAAACGACAAAAGGTAGCGAATAGACGGCATCATGATTGAGTTGCTACCATCAATGTGTAGCGTTTTCTGTACATTAGGTTAGTCAGTTGGTTAAAAACCGATCAAATGCGAGTCTGTTTCGCACACGAATACCATTATCTGTAACTAAAACTTTTCTAGACACTTATCATGTGTGCTGGTTCGAAGCGGCCGAGGAAAAGAGTTCATGGAAGGCATTGAGGGAGGCCTTTGCTCTGCAGTGGGACAGTACTTACAGGCTAAAGAAAAAAAAATATTTACAAGGCTCATATCGCTCACAAAAAAATACAACATGCACTACCTCTCTCTCTCTGTCTTACATTATGCGCAGATATTAACATAATAAGTTATTTTAAGTAATTTAAAAAAAAAAAAAAACAACATCATATAATATTAGCTAAATTGATTACATTTCGTCAAATAAGATAGTTAACACAAGTTAAATTAAATTGGAATAGGTTAAGTTAAATGGGGTGCTAGGTCAGACAACCTCCTCGTGTGCCTGTTGGTTGCTTGTCCCTTTTGATACGTTGGGAGGGAACGGCAGCTGCCAGGCCGGTGCGCCCCGGGCGCGGCAGTGGCGTTCCCCGAGGAACGGGAAGAGGATTTCTTCATCTTGTTCATGGGGAAAAGTCACTGCCGTGGCCAATAGTCTGACTTTGGAGGGGTCCCAGTGGGACCAGTGGGGGCGTTGTTCCGCGTGTCCCTCTGATTCGCAGAGGGCACAGTGGAGGAGCAAGGACGGGCCCGGTGTGCACTTGCACTGCCTCCTGGCAGACGGGGAGGGACTGTGTCCTTCCTTGTCCCCGTCATCAATCTCGTAATCCTGATCCTGATCAGGACCGAGGGCCTTGGCTTAACCGCCTGGGCCGCGAGGTAGAAAACCTCTCTAAAAAGTTACCCCGAATCTCAAGTGGCGGAGCACCGCGAGGAGATGTATGGCTGACGGGTGTTCTTTTGAACAATCAGTCGTGAGTGCTACCCTCGCCAGGGTACCGGCCGACCCCCTGGCGAGTAACAAATATTATAGGCTTATCTGGGTACAGGGGTCTCTGCCCAGATGGACTTTTTATTTCCCCCATACTCGTGGGATCTATTATGGATACAAAAAATAACAACCAAAGAAAACAAAAAGATGAGGAGAGGAAGGATGAGAAAGATGAGAAGGAAGAGAGGGGAGCAAGGAGTGCTCCGGGGCGTTCTCGAGAGCCAGTCGTAGTTCTCCAAAGGTTGCCCTCTAATGTGGATGGAACGGCAACCTCGGACACCGCTTCCACATTGATGGAGGTGGAGCCCGCCGCTTCAGCCAAATTTTGGCGCAAGCGAAGGGCCTCACCAGTCACACCTGGAGGATCTGGACACCAGACCTCCAGCGACGAAACGACGGATGAAGGGGTTAGAAAACCACTCGCCGCCCCGTCGCCTAAACGAGGGAAAGGACGCCCAGGGACAGGCCGATATGTTGGCTTGGCCAAAGCTCGGTGCGAACTGGCGGAGGCAAAAAAGGCTGCCGCCAAACAAGAGAGAGCAGAGGCGGACGAAAGGGAGGTGGCTGAGTTGGCCCGCAGATTGCCCGGACGGGTCACCCGACTGTCCGAGACTTCCTCCGCCTCTACAGCCTCGGCGGTCTTGGAGGTGGAAAGAGAGACGGAGGACCTGTTGGCCGGAGAACTGGCCAACAGGATGCAAGATGCCGTGGCGACGATAAAAAGGGTCGCCAAGTCCTCCAAAGGATTAAAGGGGACCTTTCAAAAGGCCCTTAAAGATGCGGCGGCCTCCATCTCGGAGACCGTAGAGGTGCTGTTAACCCGCACCGCCTCCGAGGAGACCGCACGTTTGCAGGCGCAGAACGCCCGTCTGTCGGCCCAACTGGCTGGACTCCGCAGGGAGCACGAGGCGTTCAGAGCGGAGCTCGACGCGCTGCGAAACGAGCGCGCAAGAGAGGAGGTGAGGCAGCCTGAGGAGTCGGAAGTGGTGCGGCTCCTCAGAAGCGAGCTCGAAGGCTACCGAGCTCGTTTCGACGTCCTCGAGAGGCAATTGCTGCGCCCTCCCCTGTCCACGGACGGGCCATCAAAGCGGGCTGCGGCTGCAACTTTTGCAGCTAAAGCTACGACGCCCAAGGCGACGCAGGCCGCGACCACGTCTCGGCCACCAGAGGTGGCAGAGCCCGTTGCCAAGGAGCCCAGAGCAGCCGGACGCAAGGGCAAAGGGGCTGGCAAGAGGACGAAGGCTGCAGCCGCAGCTGCCCCCAGCGCCGAGATAGCGTCCTCAGCTCCCAGTGCGGAGGCACCGGCAGCCTCCCAGCAGAACCAATGGGAGACTGTCGGTGACAGAAGGAAGGCGCAGAAAGCGGCCAAAAAGAAGGCGAAGAAGGCAGCGAAAAGGGTGGCCGAGCAGAAAGCTGCCGAGAGAGTGGCCAAGGCCCGCGTTCCCCGCTCCACAGCGGTAGTGCTCACATTGCAGCCCGGAGCGGAGGAAAAGGGCATGACCTATGCTGCGGTCTTAACAAAGGCCAAGGCTTCCATCAACCTCGGCGACCTCGGCATAGCGGGCCTTCGCTGCAGGCGGACCGCTACCGGAGCTTGCCTCCTAGAGGTGTCCGGCGCCACGAGCGGCCCGAAGGCAGACGCCCTGGCCGAGCAGATCAGGGCGCAGTTTGGGGAAGGCGAGCTTCGGGTGTCCAGACCTACGAAGTGTGCTGACCTGCGTATCGCAGGGCTGGACGACTCCGTAAAAGTGGACGAGGTCGTGGCTGCTGTGGCGAGGGTGGGAGAGTGCCCGCCCAACCAGATCAAGCCGGGCAAGATTCGCCCGGGCTTTCGGGGCATGAGCTCAGTGGTGGTGAGCTGTCCTGTGGCGGCGGCGCAAAGGCTGGCGGACGGGCGCCGGCTGCTCGTGGGCTGGGTGTCGGCACAGGTTAAATTGTTGCCGGCACGAGGCATGACATGCTTCCGGTGCCTGACCGACGGTCACGTCGGGACGCAGTGCGTCTCCGACACAGACTACCGTGACCGGTGCTTCGGATGCGGTCAGCCCGGACATATGGTCGCTTCCTGCACGGCCCCGCCGCACTGCATAGCGTGTGCGGCACTGGGCAAGCCAGCAGGGCACCGGGTGGGCCGGAAGCCTTGCACCGCACCCAATGGAAAGAGGAAGGGGAGGGCTCAGACAGTAGTAGCCCCAGCGCAACCGCAAAGTGAGGAATCGCAAACAATGGATACTCAGTAATGGCCCCATCTCTACGATTCCTCCAAGCGAACATCAACCACTGCGCCCGGGCTCAGGATCTGTTACTCCAGAGCATGGCGCAGTGGTCGATAGGTATAGCGGTCGTCGCCGAGCCGTATTTTGTCCCTCCCGGTCGAGATGACTGGGCGAGTGACACGAACGGCTCGGTGACGCTGATTTGCAGGGCTGGCAACGGTTCTCCTCTTATGGAGGTGCTTTTTGTTGGGCAGGGCCACATAGCGGCACTGTTCGGAGAGATGGTGGTGATGGGAGTTTATTTCTCCCCGAACAGACATCTCGCCGAGTTTGAGGCGTTCTTGGCGGAGCTGGGCGTCGTCGTTGGTCGTAGTCGTCCTCACCCCGTGCTCGTTCTCGGGGACTTCAATGCCAAATCCACGGCTTGGGGTTCCCCGACAACAGACGCACGGGGAGAGGTGCTGGAGGAGTGGGCGATCGAAGCCGGCCTCCAGCTCCTAAACCGGGGTTCCGTCGACACATGTGTGCGTCAGCGGGGCGGTTCCATAGTGGACTTGACGTTCGCTAGCCCCGCTCTAGCGCGCCGTGTCCAGGGCTGGCGGGTCGTGGAGGAGGCGGAGACACTGTCGGATCACCGTTACATCCGATTCGACGTCTCTGCCCAGACTTCTGCGGCCCCCGTTCAAGCGGGCCCTGGCGGCGTCGGTCCGCGTTGGGCACTTCGGCAACTGGAACGGGACCTACTCATCGAAGCCTCGATAGTCCAGGCCTGGGTATCAGCACCGGACAGGCCTGACGACGTCGACGTCGAAGCGGAGTGGTTCCGGCAGGCTATGTCGCATGTGTGCGATGCGGCTATGCCTAGGGTTCTGTCCCGCCCTGCTAGGCGCCAAGTGTACTGGTGGTCGCAAGACATCGAGCGGCTGCGCGCTGCGTGTGTTGCCGCTCGGCGCCGGTACGCTAGGCTTCGAAGGAGGCGTAGCCGCGTCGGGGATGCGGCAGACGAGGCAGAAGAGGCGGAACTGTATGAGGGGTACAGGGCGGCGAGGAAGGCGCTCCAATTTGCCATCAAGCGGGCCAAAGTCTTGGCCCGCGAGGAGCAGCTGGAGACTCTGGAAAGAGATCCATGGGGGCGCCCATACTTAATGGTAAGGGGCAAACTTCGCCCGTGGGCCCCCCCGCTGACTCAGAGCCTCCGGCCTGAACTACTTAACAACGTAGTTGGCGCTCTGTTCCCCTCCAGGGCAGAGCATACGCCGCCACCCATGGTTCCGCCCTCCGAGGTGCCCAACACGGAAAACGAGGACGACGACGACGACGACGTGCCCGATGTGACCCGGGCAGAGTTGAGAGCAGCGGTGTTGAGGCTTCAAGCTAAAAATACCGCCCCAGGGCCCGACGGCATACCTGGCCGTGCATGGGTCTTGGCCTCGAAGGCTCTCGGGCGTCGACTGAGAGGCCTGTTCAGCGCATGTTTGCGGCGGGGCCAGTTTCCACGCCTATGGAAGACGGGGAAGCTGGTTCTGCTCCGAAAGCCAGGGCGCCCTGCGGACTCCCCGTCCGCTTACCGCCCCATTGTGCTGTTGGACGAGGTGGGCAAGCTTTTCGAGAGAATTATCGCAAACCGCCTCGTCCGGCACCTCTCTGGCGTGGGGCCGGATCTGGCGGATAACCAGTTTGGTTTTCGTCAAGGGCACTCTACAGTTGACGCAATAATGCGCGTGAGGGCCTTGGCGGAGGAAGCAGTCGCACGGGGCGAGGTCGTCTTGGCGGTGTCACTCGACATCGCCAACGCCTTCAACACCTTGCCCTGGAGTTGCATTAGGGAGGCGCTCCGTTACCACGGGGTGCCGACCTACCTCCGCCGCACGGTCGGGGCCTACCTGGCTGACAGGTCGGTTATCTACCCGGGTCAGGATGGATGGGGTCGGCGAGAAACGTCGTGCGGTGTTCCACAGGGTTCGGTCTTGGGGCCGCCCCTGTGGAACATCGGGTACGACTGGGTGCTGCGTGGTGCGCTCCTCCATGGCGTCGGCGTAGTCTGTTACGCCGACGACACGTTGGTGACGGCGCGAGGGAGGACGTACCGCGAGGCGTCGCTACTGGCGACTGCGGGGGTTGCGCAAGTCGTGGCAAGGATCCGGCGGTTGGGCCTCGAGGTGGCGCTCAACAAATCCGAGGCTCTGTGTTTCCACGGGCCCCGGCGGGCGCCACCTGCGGGATCCAACATTGTGGTGGGGGGAGTCCGCATCGGCGTCGAGTCGACGATGAAGTATCTAGGACTCGTCCTCGATAGCCGATGGGACTTCGGGCCGCACTTCCGACAACTGGCCCCTAAACTGATGGGCGCCGCGGCGGCTTTGACGCGGCTGCTGCCTAATTTGGGGGGGCCCGAGTCATCTTGTCGGAGGCTCTACCTGGGGATCGTGCGGTCCATGGCTCTTTATGGAGCACCCGTGTGGGCGGACACCCTGTCGGCCCGCAACGTCGCAATGCTGCGAAGGCCGCAGCGAGCGATGGCCGTCAGGGTGATAAGGGGGTACCGCACGATCTCCTACGAAGCGGCCTGCCTGTTGGCCGGATCACCGCCCTGGGACCTGGAGGCAAAAGTACTCGCGTCCATGTATTGGTGGCGCCGGGAGGTCCTGGAGCGGGGCGGAAGACCGCTGCCTAGTGTAGTGGAGAGGCGTAGGTCAGAGCTCCGCCGAACTCTAGCGGCGGAGTGGGAGGCGCGACTTGCGCAACCCAGTGCGGGGCACGCCGCTATTGCGGCGGTAAGGCCCGTCATGGAGGCGTGGATCGGCAGGAGGCACGGCGCTCTCACCTTCCGACTGACGCAGATGCTTTCTGGACATGGTTGTTTCGGAAAGTATCTGCGTCGCATAGGTCGGGAGCAGACGCCCGTCTGCCACCACTGCGATGGTTGCCCGGAAGACACGGCGCAGCACACGCTCGAGGAATGCTCAGCATGGGCATCGCAGCGCCGTGATCTGATCGCGGCAATCGGCGGGAGCGACCTCTCGCTTCCGGCCGTCGTTGAGGCCATCGTTGGAGGCGAGAGTGCGTGGGAAGGTGCCGTCGCCTTCTGCGAGCAGGTAATGCTCGCGAAGGAGACGGCGGAGAGGGAGAGGGAGAGAACATCTATCCCTCTCAGCTCCCGCAGCAGACGCACCGGGCGCCGACGGGCGCAAACCGATCTGCGTCCTCCATGAGAGGTAGCCTGCGGGCGGCTGACTTGGGGAAGTCAGCCGCCCGACCAGATACAGGCCCGAGTTGGCGGCGACGTGTCCTTCGTCGCCACTCGAAGAGAGGTGCGGCCGTTGTTTGCGGCCGCACCGAGGAGAGGGACCCGGCGATGTAGTCGGGTCAAGGCCTGCCGGGGAGCGGTGATTGCGCAAGTGGCCCCGCACCCCCGGCTTTAGGCAGTAGAGGACACCGTGTGGTTTTAGTCAGTCGAGTCTGACATGCCCCTCCGTCTTCCCCAGGCGGAGGAAGTCCATGAGGATTTCCACACGTTAAAAAAAAAAAAAAAAAAAGGTTAAGTTAAATAGCTAGGTACACTAATTAATTAAAATACACACATCAAAAGTGTCTAGGGATCAACATATATTTTTGCAATAACTTTTCTCCTGATTGATATTAATTAAAATGTTCTTTAAGGATTCATCAAATAAAGTGTTATTGTTTGTCACAGTAACGATAAACCAAGTCACCTTTGCATTCATAAAGAAATTTGCCATTTTCCTAATAAAGGGATTTTTGACATTTGAACCACTAACATTAAAGTTCGAAAAAAAGACTGAAATAACAGTTTTCTTTAAAATTTTATTGGGTAACTTAAACAATTAATAATCCGTGTTTCTACCGCGAACACTAACAACACAAGAACATCGGTTTGGCATACTCAAAATGAGTTCATCCAAATCACGCTGTGGAATGGCCGCCCATGTTCGTTGCAACAACAAAAAAAGGTCTTCTTGCGACTGGATACCCTCCATATTCGGCAGAGCTCTTCTCTGTAGCATATCCCATGCATGCTCAATCGGGTTCAAGTCTGGCGACTGAGCAGGCCAGGGCAGGACATTGATGTTAGCTGCGGCGAGAGTCTGTCTTACAACTCTTGCGGTGTGCGGTCGTGCATTATCATGCATTAACTGAAATAAGGGACCGATTTGCACTTGTAGAGGAACGATGACGTCTGATACAATCGTCTCAGCATAAATTTGAGCGTTGAGGTTGCCTCTGATCCAAATCAACTCAGTTCTTCCGCCGATCCAAATACCCGCCCATACCATGATGGTTCCACCACTATAAGGATGAACTTCCTGGCAGGATTTTAATCGCTGTTGGCGTCCAGGGGTTCTCCAGTGTCGTATACGTCTTGTATCCGGTCTCATACCAAAACGAGACTCATCAGAAAAGCACACGAAACGCCATTGTTCTTCTGCCCAATTTCTGTGTTCAAGAGCCCATTGATATCGAATCCTACGATTGTGCATTGCTATAAGTGGTACCCGTAGCGGTCTTCGGGAATGAAGGTTCACTTCATGCAAGCGGTTTCTGACTGTTTGGTCGCTAATTAAGTTCCCTGAAGAGTGATGAAGCCTCACGGCTAACATCATGGCGGTTATTGTTGGAGCTCTTCGAGTTAAGATTTGAATGTATCGGTCTTGTCTCCGTGTGGTGCAGCGATACCGTCCTCCATGGCGCTCAGCCACGGTACCAGTGCTTCGGTAACGTGTCCAAAGTCGACTGATAACACTCTGACTTGTATTCAGAGCTAAAGCCACAGTACGTTGCCGGGAACCAGCTTCTATCATTCCCACGGCTCTGAGCATTTCTTCCCTGCTTAAATGACGTCGCCGCTCCATAATAACGTTGGTTTTAATCAGTAGTAGGGAAACAGTAGCACTAATAATGTCTTCAATGCGTTGTATGTTTTTATAGGGAAAATATTGACAGCTGATTTTCATCTTTTACTCGAATTTGATTTACAGTTCCTGATTCAAATTATGAAATGCACCAAAAAGGATCCATATAAATTTATAAAATCATAAATTTATTACAAAGCCACATCTCAATCTCAAGAAATCAGCATAAAAATGCTTGATCCCTAGACACTTTTGATGTGTGTAGATCCCACCAAAAACATTTGATGTAAAATGTTGCCATTTCGAGCACATAAGGTTTGCCCTACCAAAAAGCTATCAGATCTCATGTAGAACCAAGCTTCTGAATCTACACGGCCTAACTCTACCGACCCTAACTTCACAAATTCTACACATCAGTAAAAATGTACGGCTTCACCGTTTCGCTACCGTCATGGAGGTAATATTTAGTTTCTGAAGTAGGTAAGTAACGAAACAGCCAAGCAATACATTTTTACTAATGTGTAGAATTTGTGAAGTTAGGGTCGGTAGAGTTAGGCCGTGTAGATTCAGAAGCTTGGTTCTACATGAGATCTGATAGCTTTTTGGTAGGGCAAACCTTATGTGCTCGAATTGGCAACATTTTACATCAAATGTTTTTGGTGGGATATATTTTTTTTTTTGCGTGGTAAAATCATCAAATGAGTCCTCCCACCCCGGGCAGGGCGGGAGGGACTGTCAGACTGCTACTGACTATTATCCACGGTGTCCTTCAGCAGCGTGTTATGTTCCGGGGTCACAGTAAGGAAATAATCCCGCGACCCCGGCAGGCTTTGGCTCTCTGAGAGTCCAAGTCCAAGTCCAAGTCCAAGTCCAAGTCCAAGTCCAAGTCCAAGTCCAAGTCCAAGTCCAAGTCCAAGTCCAAGTCCAAGTCCAAGTCCAAGTCCAAGTCCAAGTCCAAGTCCAAGTCCAAGTCCAAGTCCAAGTCCAAGTCCAAGTCCAAGTCCAAGTCCAAGTCCAAGTCCAAGTCCAAGTCCAAGTCCAAGTCCAAGTCCAAGTCCAAGTCCAAGTCCAAGTCCAAGTCCAAGTCCAAGTCCAAGTCCAAGTCCAAGTCCAAGTCCAAGTCCAAGTCCAAGTCCAAGTCCAAGTCCAAGTCCAAGTCCAAGTCCAAGTCCAAGTCCAAGTCCAAGTCCAAGTCCAAGTCCAAGTCCAAGTCCAAGTCCAAGTCCAAGTCCAAGTCCAAGTCCAAGTCCAAGTCCAAGTCCAAGTCCAAGTCCAAGTCCAAGTCCAAGTCCAAGTCCAAGTCCAAGTCCAAGTCCAAGTCCAACTCCAAGTCCAGTCCAAGTCCAAGTCCAAGTCCAAGTCCAAGTCCAAGTCCAAGTCCAAGTCCAAGTCCAAGTCCAAGTCCAAGTCCAAGTCCAAGTCCAAGTCCAAGTCCAAGTCCAAGTCCAAGTCCAAGTCCAAGTCCAAGTCCAAGTCCAAGTCCAAGTCCAAGTCCAAGTCCAAGTCCAAGTCCAAGTCCAAGTCCAAGTCCAAGTCCAAGTCCAAGTCCAAGTCCAAGTCCATGTCCAAGTCCAAGTCCAAGTCCAAGTCCAAGTCCAAGTCCAAGTCCAAGTCCAAGTCCAAGTCCAAGTCCAAGTCCAAGTCCAAGTCCAAGTCCAAGTCCAAGTCCAAGTCCAAGTCCAAGTCAATATCGTCAAAGTCGTCAAAGTCGTCAAAGTCGTCAAAGTCGTCAAAGTCGTCAAAGTCATCAAAGTCGTCAAAGTCGTCAAAGTCGTCAAAGTCGTCAAAGTCGCCAAAGTCGCCAAAGTCGCCAAAGTCACCAAAGTCGCCAAAGTCACCAAAGTCGTCAAAGTCGTCAAAGTAAAGTCGTAAAAGTAAAAGTAAAAGTAAAAGTAAAAGTAAAAGTAAAAGTAAAAGTAAAAGTAAAAGTAAAAGTAAAAGTAAAAGTAAAAGTAAAAGTAAAAGTAAAAGTAAAAGTAAAAGTAAAAGTAAAAGTAAAAGTAAAAGTAAAAGTAAAAGTAAAAGTAAAAGTAAAAGTAAAAGTAAAAGTAAAAGTAAAAGTAAAAGTAAAAGTAAAAGTAAAAGTAAAAGTAAAAGTAAAAGTAAAAGTAAAAGTAAAAGTAAAAGTAAAAGTAAAAGTAAAAGTAAAAGTAAAAGTAAAAGTAAAAGTAAAAGTAAAAGTAAAAGTAAAAGTAAAAGTAAAAGTAAAAGTAAAAGTAAAAGTAAAAGTAAAAGTAAAAGTAAAAGTAAAAGTAAAAGTAAAAGTAAAAGTAAAAGTAAAAGTAAAAGTAAAAGTAAAAGTAAAAGTAAAAGTAAAAGTAAAAGTAAAAGTAAAAGTAAAAGTAAAAGTAAAAGTAAAAGTAAAAGTAAAAGTAAAAGTAAAAGTAAAAGTCAAAGTCAAAGTAAAAGTCAAAGTCAAAGTCAAAGTCAAAGTCAAAGTAAAAGTCAAAGTAAAAGTCAAAGTAAAAGTCAAAGTAAAAGTCAAAGTAAAAGTCAAAGTAAAAGTCAAAGTAAAAGTCAAAGTAAAAGTCAAAGTAAAAGTCAAAGTAAAAGTCAAAGTAAAAGTCAAAGTAAAAGTCAAAGTAAAAGTCAAAGTAAAAGTCAAAGTAAAAGTCAAAGTAAAAGTCAAAGTAAAAGTCAAAGTAAAAGTCAAAGTAAAAGTCAAAGTAAAAGTCAAAGTAAAAGTCAAAGTAAAAGTCAAAGTAAAAGTCAAAGTAAAAGTCAAAGTAAAAGTCAAAGTAAAAGTCAAAGTAAAAGTCAAAGTAAAAGTCAAAGTAAAAGTCAAAGTAAAAGTCAAAGTAAAAGTCAAAGTAAAAGTCAAAGTAAAAGTCAAAGTAAAAGTCAAAGTAAAAGTCAAAGTAAAAGTCAAAGTAAAAGTCAAAGTCAAAGTCAAAGTAAAAGTCAAAGTAAAAGACAAAGTAAAAGTCAAAGTAAAAGTCAAAGTAAAAGTCAAAGTAAAAGTCAAAGTAAAAGTCAAAGTAAAAGTCAAAGTAAAAGTCAAAGTAAAAGTCAAAGTAAAAGTCAAAGTAAAAGTCAAAGTAAAAGTCAAAGTAAAAGTCAAAGTAAAAGTCAAAGTAAAAGTCAAAGTAAAAGTCAAAGTAAAAGTCAAAGTAAAAGTCAAAGTAAAAGTCAAAGTAAAAGTCAAAGTAAAAGTCAAAGTAAAAGTCAAAGTAAAAGTCAAAGTAAAAGTCAAAGTAAAAGTCAAAGTAAAAGTCAAAGTAAAAGTCAAAGTAAAAGTCAAAGTAAAAGTCAAAGTAAAAGTCAAAGTAAAAGTCAAAGTAAAAGTCAAAGTAAAAGTCAAAGTAAAAGTCAAAGTAAAAGTCAAAGTAAAAGTCAAAGTAAAAGTCAAAGTAAAAGTCAAAGTAAAAGTCAAAGTAAAAGTCAAAGTAAAAGTCAAAGTAAAAGTCAAAGTAAAAGTCAAAGTAAAAGTCAAAGTAAAAGTCAAAGTAAAAGTCAAAGTAAAAGTCAAAGTAAAAGTCAAAGTAAAAGTCAAAGTAAAAGTCAAAGTAAAAGTCAAAGTAAAAGCCAAAGTAAAAGCCAAAGTAAAAGCCAAAGTAAAAGCCAAAGTAAAAGCCAAAGTAAAAGCCAAAGTAAAAGTCAAAGTAAAAGTCAAAGTAAAAGTCAAAGTAAAAGTCAAAGTAAAAGTCAAAGTAAAAGTCAAAGTCAAAGTTGTTAAAAATAAAAGAAAATTGAACTTAATTGTTCACCCTGATTAATTTTATTTGTGTGGCAACACGGTAGCGGAAGTGCCAACTATTGTAAACTGGTCGTTCTTGCTAATAATATGGTGTTTCGTTTAATTAAAGTAGTATAAAGTATTTCTGATTGCTTTCTTATTAAAACCCATAAACCCAATTGGTTATGGGCCAAGGATACTCTGAAGAAAAACGAAACGAGAAATTTGCAAAGAAAAAGTTACAATCGTTCAAAGAAAATTGTTGAAAAAAAAAAATAATTCCAAAATGGACGCCACCCGGTCCATGACTACAGAAAAATTTGATGGAAATAACTTTCGTCAATGGAAGTTCCAGATGAAATGCGCATTGAAGGCAAAAGGAATCGACATAACTGTGCCGAAACCTGAAAAACATGACGCTGAATGGGCGAAAAATGATGGCATGGCGATGTTCATCCTAACCTCATCTATGGACTTTAAACAAATCACGTTGATAGAAAATTGTGAAACAGCTATGGAAATCATGATGAAACTTGAATCCATATATGAACAGAAGAGTGAGCTAAGTAAAATGTTGATACATGAAAAATTTTATCAATATAAAATGTCACCGGGTGATAGTGTGGCTCAACATAATATATCTAAACTAGAAACCCTGGCAAAACAGCTTAAAGAAAGTGGTGAGAGCATAAGTGAGATGGCTATTATTACAAAAATATTGGGAACATTGCCCCCTAAGTACAGGTCACTGCGACAAGCGTGGATGTCACTAGATCCAAAGCAACAGACTATAGCTAACTTAACAGCGCGCTTGCTCGATGAAGAAGCCAGTTTAGCTGGTGAAGAAGAACAAGAGACAGCACTCCTTGTTGCACAAAAGGGGTGGAAACCGAAGCCAAAAATTAAAAAAGATAATACAGCCAGTGGGAGCGGCGTTAACCTCTCAGGTACCGCGCTCGCGTATCGTAAACTCCGTCCCGTCCTTGACATTTACGAGCGCTTACGTCATCGCGCGCGTCAAGTGGCGGCCGCTTACATTAACCGTTATCGCTCCAGTTAGAATTACTCAAATTGCCAACTGTAAACAGTTTCGTATTCGTTGATAAAGAGTCTTTGTATTACAACTTAAACAATTCTTGTATGACTACTTTGGTATTATAAATCCCACCAAAAACATTAAATGTAAAAAAATGCCAAGTCTCTCGATGCAGTCTTTCCATCGTAAAAAGTTTTGAGATCTCATAGAAGCCAAGTCCTTTTCAAATTATTTTGTAGTTATAAATCAACATTTAGTAATTGTATCAATAGTTTTCTTTATATTATAACTATAGTGACTTGGCAATGAGCACAAATTAACTTGCTGCCTGGAATTATGTGCAAATGTTACTGACGAGACCTGTGATCAGATTATTTGTTATGTGTGAATCATGATGGTCACTACCGACTACATGTTCCAATACAATAATTAAGAATACCGTACGGGCCATCGCTTTATGAAAGTAAATGATGAATGTTAAGAGAATATAATTATAAAGTAAAAGAGAATGTTTACGCATGCGGTGTGTGTAACTTTCAACTCCTCCAAATATGCCGTTTTATTTGTTTTTACTTGTGCTCATTGCCAAGTCATTATAGTTATAATATAAAGAAAACTATTGATACAATTACTAAATGTTGATTTATAACTACAAAATAATTTGAAAAGGACTTGGCTTCTATGAGATCTCAAAACTTTTTACGATGGAAAGACTGCATCGAGAGACTTGGCATTTTTTTACATTTAATGTTTTTGGTGGGATCTCATTTATTTTTTGTAAGTGTGTTTCGGTTTTTTTTTTTTAGGTGACCTCATGATTTCTTGGACTACAGCTACTGCTTTGCTGAGAACCCATTCTCTATCTCTATCTCTTTTGTTTCTTCTCTGAGGCTTCGTTACTTCTAAGGTAGACAAGTCTGGGCGATATATACTTCGGAGTCGATTATATTCAGCTATTGCTGTCTCCTGAGCTTTGATACTACTAAAATTCACATTTATTAAATGTAATCCACCCAAACTAGTCACTCTTGAAAGGGCCACGTATGCTTGACCACAAGTAAAAACTGAAGAACCTATATCCATCATTGTATTGTTTAGGCTCAGCCCCTGACTCTTATGTATGGTTATAGCATAAGCTATGCATATGGGGAATTGTTCCCGATGAACATACGCTCTAGAAATAATTTCAAATTTTGTTTTAACAGCACAAAATTCATATGAGTGGTCATTACTAAATTTGATAACTATTGTTTTTACTTTCTTCGGGTCCTCGGGATCATACTTTACACTTTGTACTATACCGATGGAACCATTTACTAAACCTAAACTAACGTCAATATTTCTTCTTAGCATCACTTTTGCTCCTATTTTTATTACTATTTTCTCCTCTAGACCTGCTGTCATAGAGGCATCATCTTCATATTTTCTTATGCATTCGCGAGCCCTTTTCGATAAATGTTTCGGACAATCTATACTATCTCTGGCAGTAAGTTGTATTTCGGGGGTGGGAAGGGAATTAAGCATAGCACTGTTTAATTGTTGGCACATATTTTTGGTAGGTAATAAGCAAACTGTATCATCAGGAAGATTCGATAAATATTGGATAATTTCACGTAATCTGTTTTCATTGGAATGAGAATTAAGAGTAATTAATCGATTAGTTAATAAATCACGGTCTTTTTGTAAAGTAACACCTAATCTTATTCTATTTAACATTTCAACGAAGTTAGAGTCATTCAGCTGTCTCATGTTGATAGTGAGTTCGTCATAGATAAATAACTCAGCCCAGAGATTAGGCATATTCAGAGAACCTAAGAGTTTATGAGTTTCAGCGACAGTCAGTTTTGTAAAAGGAGAACTTTCTCTTACTGGCGGCAGTTGTAAGAGATCTCCGAAAACTAACATGTGTTTTTTTCCAAACCACCCATTTTCGTCTTCCCCGCTATCAAATATTTCAGACAAGCGTAAATGAATATACGTTAGTGTAACATTGGATATCATTGACACTTCATCTATTATAAACAACACTACATCTTTCAAATCTGATCTCAACACCTGAAGGACTTCGTCCGAAAGTGGTTTGTATTGAGGGGTTTGCTTGTGCTCTACAGGCAGCTGCAAGAGACGATGTATAGTCAAGCCATTCACATTGAATGCAGCTATTCCTGTAGGAGCACTAATAGCGACTTTTTATCTAAGAAGCTTTGTACCCAGGCTTTTAAAGTTTTTATTAAAAAGCTTTTGCCAGTGCCACCAGTTCCACTTACAAAGCAACGTAGAATATTACCGTTATCATTAGCGTTATTTATTGTTTTTGTTACCATGTCAAACACTCTCTTTTGATCAACGTTAAGCTTTGCGATCATACTTTCAATATTTTCATCAGACTGCTTATCTTCTGCTAGGTTGATTCGTTGAAAGTCATCCATTGCATTAACTGCCTCTAAAGCTTCAAAATGTAATGGGTTTTCGGGGCCCTCGTCATCATCAACGTTTTCTTTGTGCTGGTTTATTTCGGCAACTTTTACTTCTATCATTTCAAAAGCTTTCTCCATCTTGTACCTCGATTCTAATCTTGCGTTACCATAGTCGACTCCCTCTTTGAGATCATCTTTTGATACGTTTAATGCCTCCGTGTAAGTTTCACATCCCATCTTAAGTTCATCCAGGGAGCGCCATGGTTTAAACAAGAGAAGCAATGAGAAAAAGTATTTTTCTGGTGTCTGCTCTACGTCGTACAAATAGTGATTAATCAAATATGGTCTATGCCTGCTTTTTAAGAATTTTTTGCCGTCATGTAACTCGTAATACTCAACTTTGGTAGAAACTGGACGTGATCTAACAATGTCGTAATTTTGGGCAAAACTGTATAAATTAATTGGCTCTAACTCTTTAGGCCTATTTGGGTAATAGTCATCAATCCAAGACTCATAATATATATCAGTAGACTCTGGTTCAAGCATCATCATGTCAGTCTTAGATTTAATGCGTCGGTTTCGATAAATATTTACGTCAAGCCATCGAATTGTTGTATTTGGGTCAGTGCCGTACAGAGGAATGCCAAGCAATGTATCACTTGCTTCAAGGGCTCCACACTCTCTATTAGACAACCCTCTAAGTCCAATATTAAATAAGCGGCTTCTTAAGGATTTTGTTGAGTACAAATCTTCGAATAAATCAGTTGTGTGGGTTTTTTCACTTTTGGTTGTGTATTTTGTGACGTAATAATTCAAGATAGCTGTTTTTTCGCCAACGTATTGAATGTCGGTATTCCCATTCCATGCTAGCAAAATTGCAGGATTGTAATCATTAACCATTGACCACTCTTTCTTCCGGACGATATTGTAAAGCCGATTATTAGGGGATAGTGTTTTTCTTGCAGCTATTGATTCAACGATGTCTCTAATGCTAATGGCTTCTGTGATTGGGCGCGGAAACCCAAATCGACAGACTGACGCAAACCCTTTTCTAGTCTTTTTTTTTCGCATGCAGTAGCTATTGTGTTTATGTATTTGATATGATGTGACTCTTTTGTACAAAGTAGGTGAAATGTTTCTATCCGGTATAGCACAAGTAATGTACTTTGTTATGAATGAGGCAACATCTTCAAGTGAGGACTCGTGGATAATAGGGGCATCTTTAACCCATAACATTAAATGAAAATGTTGCGCTCCACGAGATTGATATTCACGTCTCCAAAAGTAATGTATAACCTTTCCAAGTGGCTCATCGGATGACATTATAAAATCCAACATGGCTTTAAACTTGTTATCAATGAATCGGGAAGTGGAAACAGGATCTAGCGCAACTAACTCACTAATGCTTTTGTTCGCCATTTCAGGACCATTGACCTCCTTAAGATATTCACCTAAATCTTCCCACATCCATTCCGAAGGACTTATGGTGAGAAACCAAGTTGCAGGCCCGTAATTTTGTGTCATGCAGTTAACATCGTTTCTTGGTTTTTTCCAAAATTGTTCAGTGTTTCGTAATCTGCCAAATATTGCTGTCAGGTCACCTTCCAACTCTTCTTTATTGAGCATATCAAAATACTGTTCTACGGTCAGTTTGTGCTTTTGATTGACACAGTTCATTTTATAAAATATCCCTGAGTTAATTTGACGCAGATTTGCATCATTTAATAAAAAGAAAAGGTATTGCTGATTTAGGCGAAACTGAGAATGCTTCGACTTTAGTCTGGCTTTGATAAATTCACTAGATGTTAACTTTTGCTGACGGACATAATACTGCCCATATTTGCCTTCTACATAGAGGTCAGGGAAGCATTTTACATCTAAATCTTTATCTCGTGAATCTATTGGAGCAGCGTTTACCTTGAGCATCTGGTATAGTTCCGAAATGGGAGCGTTTCTTCTCCTTTCGTTCAAAGGGTAAATTGTGTACTGTTCAAAGTTATCAATTTCTTTTTGAGAAGTAATTTGAGTAAGAAGTGCACTGTTACCTTCTACAGTCATATCATTTGCCGGAGATTCAGATCGATCAACTATATGTTGCACATTTTCATTTAAATGGCCAATTAATTGTTGGGGAGAATCGGGTAGATTTATTTGGGAATATAGAGCATTTTTACATTTAAGATATTGCAATGCTCGGTAAACCTTATTTACATCTACTATATCTTCCCACACTATTTTTGATTTTGTTGGCATACCTCTTACTATGATAAAAAGTTCCGGGTTGGCAAGCGGATTTTCTGGTGTAGGTAGCTTTTTTATTGTTTCTTCAAGAGGCAACGGCAGATGGAAAGTTCGGCCTTTTACTTTTTTCACCATATGGTGATGAGGTAAATGTTTGTTTGCAACGGGGTTCATTGACATCACTACTTGAAATGCTTTAGCACGTTGAATCAATATCTTTTCAAAGTCATTTAACTGACTTATCTCTTGTGGAACAGTACTAATGTAAAGATCGTTTAAAATACAGGTTGCTGGCAGTTGATTTGCTCTAATCTTTTGTAAACATAAATGGCAAATCTGTGGACTATGAGTTAAATTATGTTTGTTATAATATTCAACTAGATTACTCCAAACACTAGTGTTGATAGGATTTCTTAAGCGGTTCAGAGAAGAAATGTCTCTTATGAAACAAAGTTTCGTACAAGACATGCATTCATGCTTAGGAGTATCAAGACTTTTTAGTTTTAAGGATTTGAATGCGACCTTATATTTATTAATAATGTCATCTTCAACAATTTCAGTCGATTCTTCACTGTCCAGAATCGTACTGCCGATTGTTTTTGGTATTCCGTATTCCTTTAACTTTTTCAAATCTGTTGTTTCCAATGATTCATCTATATCATTCAAAAGTTTACAAATACTTAACACTTGATAAATATATCTTGAAATAGTTCTCAATCGTGGAAAATGCGATTTTACAGTATTTATGTAAGTTAGGTATTCAAATATTACCTTTTGTTCGATTAACGCGTAGTATTGGATTGTAGTTTTGTCCGTTAAGTGTTCAAATATTTTTGTTAGTTTTTCGATAATATTCTTATCTAGCGAGCATATATCATCACAACAAGACCAAACTAGACTTTTACCTTGTTTTCCTATATCTCCAAAGACAGCTTTTCCAGCATCGTTTATTTTAATAGCTTTTTCCTTGGTACCGTATACTTTGTAGGTTTTTTCTCCGTAATATGGCTCTTGATTATCTCGGTGCTCTAATTTTCCCAGAAAAGCTTCTAATTTGTCTGTCAAAGTACTATTTGGGGGGCATACACTGAGTTTTTCTAATGATATTTTAATTTTTTCTTTTAACTTGTCTACGTTTTTAGTAAAATTCCCTAAAGCTTGTTGTCTACTATGCACTGTCCATTTTATTATTTTCTCGGCTTCTAATCTATCATTAAGTATTTTGGATAGTGCTTGAGTATATTTTTCTAAATTAATCAGTTTTAATTTTAGTTTATCGTTTGATCTTTTCCTTCGAACTGATTTAAGATTTAATTGAGGATTTAAATCTTTGTAACGAGCTACAGCTGCCTGATTAACTTCGGGATGCAAGGCAGTATAACGAGCTACAGCAGCTCGATGCACTTCTGGATTCGAGGCAGTATAACGAGCTACAGCAGCTCGATGCACTTCTGGATTCGAGGCAGTATAACGAGCTACAGCAGCTCGATGCACTTCTGGATTCGAGGCAGTATAGCGAGCTACAGCATCTCGATTCACTTCCGGATTCAAGGCGCTATAACTAGCTACAGCAGCCCGATGCACTTCCGGTTGGGAACGGCTGTACCGGACCAACGATTCCTTCCGTTTTTCTGGATTGTTCTGGCGATAACGGGCAGCTGCTTCTGTCAATTGTTGAGAACGAGAGATATTTGAGGTTTTTGGCCTGCCACGTTTAAGTTTTTTAGGCCTTCCCGCAGTTTTACGATTTTTTTCACTAGCTTGGGTCGAGCTAGGAGTATCAGACGTATTTTCATCTACCTGAAGATCTGATACTATGGGGTAATTATCGGGGACGAGTACTTCGTAATGACCTCCTAAGAAACTCCCAGTAAATCGTAATCGTTTCACTGGTTTCCTAGGATCATCACCGAATGATCCCTGCAAACGGCCATTTTGGTAAACTTGGAAAATAAAGGGATACAATGCAGCGGCCGCTTTAAGTTCGGATACGGATCCATAGGTGGTTGTTTTCAGCATTGCAGCTGAATACATATCTGCATTGATATAAACATCTCCACGTTCGTCGCAGGTATAGACTTGCATATCATCCCAATTCTCCACTACATAATGGACGACAGCACGCCTAATATCGTTTGACGACTGAAAACTCCCATACATGCAGTATGACAACGAATGAAATAAACACGACCCATCTCCAGGAATAGAGATGACTCTGTGTGGACAAAGGTCGCCATTTATGTACAATATTTCACGTTCCATTACAATATATTTGCAATTACTACTATAACAATATATTAATAGGGCTTAAACTTAACTTAAATAACTAACAAACTCAAACTAAATGGAACTAAACTAACTAACAAATAACTAACTAAATAAATATATATCCACTTACTTACAAACTAAATATAACTAAACTAAATAACACGTAAGCAACTAGATAATGTAACTATGTCTAATAAAGAATATTTTTTTAGTTTCGAAATGGGTTTTCATGGATAGATGGCGCTATCAAATAAAAATCATCGAATTATTTTAAAGTACTACTTATACTGCGCTTTGTAACGAAACCATAGCGCGATTCAGACAGGTATAACGCCATCTATCGAGCGCGCATACAATATTTATCGCAATACAATGGAGTTTTAGCTTTATTCATTTAATGAATTATGAACTTTATGTATTAATTTGTATTAATTATAGTCTATGTATTACATTTATATAATTCTTTTCTATTCCATGTATGTATTCATCCAATTGAATACTAATTAAACAACGAACAAAGTTAACAATGCAGTCAAAATCCATACACAATGTTCTTGCCAAACCGCAAATATAAAATTGTTTTCTATGGTATATTATTTTTCAATGTTTTTATAATTTTTCCTTTATATGTGGCTAATGACCTATCTTGGTGCAAAATTTGAAGTTTCTAAGTCTGCTAGAAGTACCTTAGATTTTTGATGATCGGTCAGTGAGTCAGTCAGTGAGTGAGTGACAAAATGGTGTAACTTTGATCGACCGTAACTCCTAAACTATTAATTCAATTGGCATGTAATTTCGAACTTAAGCTTGTTTTAATGCCTACTATTATTCACCGAACTCCTAAACTCCTAGCTTTGTCCACGTCGAAGATATAGGGGGGGCGAAACAGCCGCGAATCGCTTCGAGAAAAGATGGTACGGCCGTGCCCTTTGCTCGAGACTTGGCGGGGCACTGCCGTGCCCCCAGATATCCCATAGATAGGAGAGATCTCGCCGTAACTAGACCCGTTGACGTATCTTATTTATTTTTGATAACACTACTGAATCAATTTACACGAAACTTTAGAACTAATATAACGAATATATGTATAAGTAATCTAATAAGAAAATTCCAACATATAATGTTATAAGATTCCAACTCAAAATTCAACTTACATGGAGCTATTATTTGTCAATATTGCGCGACTGTCAACACTGGCCGACGCTCACAATAATTGTAATCACTCGAGATACAATGACTCTTATCTCAAACGGTAAAAAGTTTCGTGTTCCTTAGTAACGAGACTTTGTATTACAATATAAACACCTCTTGTATAAGTACTTCGGAATTAAAATATCCTGTAGTTAAGAGATCTCGCCGTAACCACAGCCGTAACTAGACCTGTTGACGTACCTTATTTATTTTTGATAAAACTACTGAATCAATTTACACGAAACTTTAGAACTAATATAACGAATACATAAGTATTCTAATAAAAAAATTCTCACATACACTATTCCTATAAGATTCCAACTCTAAAATTCATTTATTTACATGGAGCTGTAATTTTTCCATGCGCAGTTCAATGCACGACTTTGTAAACGATCATCCGTGTTATTATGAACAGGTATCACTATAAAATGTTTTTTAGGATACTACATAAACCTTCTTCAACTGATTACTAACCTTGAATCGAAAAAATAAACAACGGAAATTCCATGGTATTAGAAATACATTGTTGACAACCGAATTGGCCTATACGAGGGACAAAAACCTATTTCTACTCGATAATTTACGTTTTCCAATTAAAATTTTAGTTGAAATCTAACATAAACACGACACTTTATCAATTTCAGTGACGTTTAAAAAGGTTAACTGACACAGGAGGATGGATGAACAGTGAGTCTGTACGATTATGTTTTAAAAGCTCCACTTTGCCCCCATATGTCTGTATATATGGGTACAGGTTTAAAGTGGAACCATACACCTTTCCGGTGACGCAATGCTCGGCATGCTGGCGATATGGTCACCCATTAAAAATGTGTCCAACAAAAAAGAATCTATGTCCCAAATGTGGTGAAGAACACGCTAACTGCGAAACTAAAGAGTATAAATGTTTAAATTGTAAAGGAGCACACATGGCACTAGATAAATCCTGCCCTATTTTCTTAAAAGAAAAGGCGATTCGAAGCATAATGTGTCAAGAAAATTGTACGTACGGGAAAGCATTGTCACTTTATATAAAAAAAGCCAGAACAATAAGGGAGCTAAATAATGTGGTTCAACTCAACTCAAATAAACCGGCAAATAAGATTTCTTATACTACTAATGATTCTAATAAAAAGAGTTTTAGAGACGTGCTTATGACAAATGCACCGAACAGCAATGACCAACAATGCAATTCAAATTCTGAAGAGAACATGGATAGTGACGAAGACGAGAACACAAATCACATACCCTCTCCGATTTTAGGCAAAAACAGGCCCAAGAAGAAGTCGAATACAGCTAAGAAATTACTGGAGCCGGATCTAAGTGAGGAATGTTTTCGCATTAACGCCGCATCTATTTCACAGCAGTCTAAAAATAACGATCATAGGAAAGACCCCTCTCAGAAAACATTTAGATTTAAAAAAATTATAGAAAAAGTACAGAAGATTTGTGTAACAGAAAACAGTTTTGAAGTTAAAATTAAATTAATATGTAGTTATGTTTTTGAAGAGATCATACAATTTGTTATAAAGTTAATTAAGAGTACAGATATTATGAGTAAAGTATATTGCCTCTTCACAAATGGCTAATTGTAATAAAGACTTTCTGTTGAACTTATTGCAATGGAATGCACAGAGCTTAAAGCCCAAATTAGAAGAATTTAAACTTCTACTATTGCAAGAACATGTGCATATTGCACTAATTAGTGAAACCTGGCTAGCCCCGGAATTTATGCTAAATATCAGTCAGTATAATGTGTATAGACGGGATAGGGACGATTCTTATGGAGGCATCGCCATAATAACACACAAGTCAATTAAAGCCCAAGAACTTTCGGTAAGTGTTAATAATACAGGTATTGAAATTTTATGTCTTAGGTTAATTAATTGTGGAATTATAGAATTCATTACATTAATTTATTGTCCAAGTTCTATACGAACGACTCAGGCTGAATGGGATCAAATATTTTCTAAGTTTAATAATAAATGCATAATTTTAGGAGACTTTAATGCACACCATACAGACTGGTCTTACAAAAACGATTGTAGAGGCAAACAAATTCACGAAGCGGCTGTAGAATTTGGTTTTGTTTCTGTTAATGATGGACAGCCCACTAGACTGAAGCTCGTTAACGGTCGCCTCCAAAAATCATCTCCGGATATAACCTTTGCATCAGCAGATGTTGCAATTAATTTTGATTGGTCTGTTTTAAGTGAGAATTTAGGGAGTGATCACATATTTATAAAAGTAAAAATTAGATATCAGGATCAATTACATATTTCCAAAACAAGAAATTACAAATTAGCTGACTGGAACGCATTTAAAAACATCATCTCCGAAAATTTATTGTATTCTCAAGAACAACAGGATATTCAAGGCCTGTATGACAATTTTGTACAGCAAATTAACAGAGCTGTGGACAATAGTATCCCTCTGAAAAAGTTATGTTACAATCCAAGTAACAATTTTAGACCAAAAGGATATTGGTGCCAATCAATCTCTAAATTAGTTGGTGAACGTAGACTAGCTCTAGCCAAATTTCGAAGGAATCCTACTCCTAATAACCTAAATATTCTTGAAGAGAAAACACTAAATGCTAGGCGTGCTATTAAAAAAGCAAAATCAAATGATTGGCAAAAATTCTGTGATAGTATTGACCACACACTATCGGTTTCGCAAATGTGGAACAAAATGCGCTGGATTAAAGGGTATAAAAGGTTCAAAATTTATAGTTCTCAAGAGTCACGATATGATTTGTTGTGTTCTCTTACCCCTGATTATGTTATGCCTCCATCTCCATGTTTTTCATCAGTGAATCATTCACTTGAGTCGGAATTTAGTATAGAAGAGATGCGTGGATGCTTTAAGAAAAAAGACACAGCCCCAGGGGAAGATATGATAACATATTCAATGATCTCTCACTTACCTGAAACTGGTCAGTTGTATTTGTTAAATCTTTACAACTTGATATTAAAGTCTGGTGATGTTCCAACTCAATGGCGTAATATCAAAGTGATAGCTATACCTAAACCAGGTAGTTCTTCTAACGCTAATAATAAACTTAGGCCTATATCTTTAATTTCTTGCATTTGTAAGATCTTTCACGTAATGATAGCAAGACGTCTTGAGTGGTTTGTAGAAAGGAACGAGATCTTATCCCCGTGTACCACAGGCTTTAGGAGAGGTCAGTCGAGTCTTGATTGCTTAGCACGCCTGGTGACTGATATTCAAATTGGCTTAACTAAAAATTCTCCTACCTTAGCATGCTTTTTGGACATCAAAAGCGCATATAATAATGTGTTAATCGAGAAAATGTTACAAACTCTTGATACCATGAAAATAGGAAAAAGTATTTGCCAATATCTATGGAATTTTTTAAGCGAACGCCGACTTAAGATTACGGATGACTTTGAAAAGAGTGAAGAAGTTGTTAGGATAGCAAGAAATGGCTTAGCTCAGGGTGACCCTCTTTCACCACTTCTTTTTAATATCGCAACATTTAAGATTTGTCGAGAGATTACTGCTAATATAAATGTGTGTCAATACGCAGATGATTTTGTTTTATACTCAACCGGTAACAATATATTTGAATCTGCAAGGAAACTACAAGCCTCCATAAATGTGTTTATAGAAATATTGACAGATTTAGGATTGGAAGTATCAACAAATAAATCACATTATTGTATTTTTAGTAGAGGTCGAAGAACTCAACAGCTTAATCTTGTAATCAATGATAGTTCACTTGGAAAAGTAGATACCTATAAATACTTAGGAATGTGGCTTGATAGCTCGTTAAAATGGAGCAAACACATTAATGAGATAGTTGAAAAAGTTTTAAAGTTCAATAATTTGCTAAAAGTACTTGCTAGTTCTTCTTGGGGATTACACCACAATCACTTGCGAAGGATATATATTGCTATTATAAGAAGTAGATTGGATTATGGGAGTTTTCTGTATAACAATTGCTCTAAAGCACTTCAATACAAATTAGAGAAAGTACAAAACCAGGCTTTAAGAACAGTGGGCGGTTTCATTAGAAGTACTCCAATACATGCTATGGAAAGTGAGCTCTGTGTTCCTCCACTGCACTTAAGAAGGAAATGGTTAGCTTTTAAGTTTTGTTTAAAATCTCGATCTATTGCAAAAAATGTTACGAATAACTTGTTAGACAAACTGTGTACACTTGGTCGCAATAGATATTGGTCAAATAAAGAAATGCCACTATTAGCTAATACATTCGAGTTAGTGAAGGATGATAATATTGAGTCAAAACCTTTCCTAGACATGTTTAGTTTACGTACATGGGTAACCAATTTTAACATTAAGGAGTTGATTGTACTTAATTTAGATATAGTCGATATGCCGAAGAGAACATATAATCCCACCTACCTTCATTTTTCTATAATTAATGAATTACGTGAAAAATATTCAGAGTATTATATCATTTTTACAGATGGATCCAAAAGTACTGTAGGGGGAGGTGCGGCATATTATGATCCTTTAAAACCGAATCATAGCAATTCTTATAAGTTAAATAAATGCTTTAACGTCATGTCATTGGAACTCATTGCAATTTCGGAAGCGTTATCCTATGCTAAAACTATTGCAAGTAATAAAATTCTAATATGCGTAGATAGCAAAAGTGCTTTGCAACATATAGCTCGATGCGCCTCTGGTATCAGAGGTGCATCGATAGCTTATACTATTATTTCTAAATTGGACGAAATTACTAGTTTTGGAAAAAAAGTAAAGTTGCAATGGGTTCCATCACATATAGGCATAAGTGGTAATGAGAAGGTTGACAGTCTAGCGAAGAAGGGAATTTCAGAAGGCAAAGAATTGAACATCAAACCAGATTATTCCGAACTTTTACCAAAATATAAGGAAAAATGTCATCAAATTTGGGTAGAGTATTTTAACTTACGATCAAAAACTAAGGCTATCTGGTATAAAACGATAGTCTGTGAACCTCCTCGTATACCATGGTTTTCAAATTGTAAAATGAGTAGGAAATTGTTGGTGACAGCTCTCAGACTGAGATCCGGACACATGCCGCTTAACAACTTTGGATTCTTAATGAAAAAATGTGCCTCCCCTAACTGTGAGGAATGTGATAAGGTGGAGGATGTTGTTCACCTCTTGACGGAATGTGGCCGGTTTCAGGCTGAGAGAGAAATATTGATCAATGAATTATGTTTAATTAAAAACAATGTAGGATTATATAATGAAATTCTATCTGATCCTTTATCTGATGCGGCCAAAAAGTTGTATAGCTTTGCAGGTCTTCGTTTTGATAAATAGATAATAAGATTATTATTTTATTTGTATAAGTTTAAGATATAAGGTACAATGGGACTGTCATGTATTTATGTACAAAAGTTCCTAATTCAATAAAGAGAAAAAAAAAAAAAAAAAAAAATCAATTTCAGTACACTTATAGTCCTATCATGGAAAAAATAAGACATAAACAACATTTCAAGTGGTTGATCACTTGACATTTTGACATCGACAAAGAGCGATTCTTTTTTTTTTTTTTATAATGACACCCAGTTGATTTCAGTAACTATTCGGTACAATAATAATCGACTAAAATCGAGCTCTATGGATGAATTTTTTCAAGCAATTCTGAGCCATAGTGTTAAATATAAATAAGGTTGAAGTAGGCTTGTACGCGCGTGCCGCGCGCGAACCACATATGGTTCCTCAGGACTCAACGGTGGTGACCGTTTAGGAACCACATTTGGTATCTCAGGACGATAGAGGTTAATGAAGAGAAAAGTAAACATAGATTTGAATGTTACAATTGTGGAAAAAGAGGTCATTTCTCAAAAGAATGTAGATTTCCAAGAAAGTCAAAGAACAAGAAACCTCAACAAGAAGGTGGAGATAAAATGTTAGCTTTCTATGCAGAAAATAATTCTAGCGAATTTGAAAATAATATTTGGATTCTTGACAGTGGTGCATCTGCCCATATGACTTTTAGAAAAGATTTCTTTGTAGAATTAACTGAATGCAACCAAAAGCAGTTGACATTAGGAAATAAACAGACAGTTGAAATAGCTGGCGTTGGAAAAGTGTCAATAGAAAGATATGTCAATGGACAATGGCAGTCTAGTGAACTACATGGAGTTTTATATGTACCAAGTTTAAGAAGAAACTTGTTTTCAGAAGGTGTAATTATTCGTAAATCTTATTCTATAGTGAAGAAAGACACAAGTGCTTTAATTGATAAAGACAATAAAGTAGTAATGAGTGCAAAAATTACAGAAAACAACTTATATGTGTTAAACATTAAAACAGTGGTTCCAGAGACATGTAACCTGGTTCAAAACAGTAAAAATGATATTCAAATATGGCATGAAAGGTTGGGACACATGAATCTCAAACAGATTAAGAATATGAGTGCAAATAATGTTGTTGAAGGTTTAAAAGTCAGTGACAATGGACAAAACAATTTTGTTTGTGAAGCTTGTGCTTATGGGAAACAGTGCAAGTTTCCATTTCATAAATCTAAGCGAGGGGAACTACAGCCAGGTGACTTGGTATACAGCGACGTTTGCGGACCTATGAGTTGCTCTTCAATTCAAGGTATGAGATATTTTTTATTATTCAAAGATGCAGCAACGAGTTACAGGCATGTATACTTTATTAAAAATAAAAGTGATGTCATGGAAGTTTTTAAGAAATATAATGCAATAATTAAAAATAAATTTATGCACAATGTGAGAATATTACATACTGACAATGGCGGAGAGTATGTCAATAATGACTTTAAAGAATATTTAGAAAAAGAAGGTATAATTCAAGAGCTAACTGCCCCTTACACACCGGAGCAAAATGGACGCATTGAAAGGGAAAATAGAACCATAGTGGAAAGTGCTCGGTCAATGTTGTATGCAAGGGATGTGCCATTGTATTTGTGGGCAGAAGCTGTAAATTGTGCAGTTTATTTATTAAATAGAACTTCTTCCACTCAGACTCCTAATACTACACCTTTTGAATTATGGCATGGGATCAAACCCCAGTTAGGTCATGTTAAGATATTTGGTAGTATCGGTTATTGCCATATTCCAGATCAATTGAGAAAGAAATTGGATAAAAAGAGTAAGAAAATGGTTCTTGTTGGGTATGACAATACCAACTATAGGATGTATGATATGGATACCAAGAAAATAAATATTTCAAGAAATGTCATCTTTGATGAACATCAATCTCCTAAAATAAGAAAGAATATTGCACAAATATGTATTGCTGATGAAGATTTAACAGTGAAACAGAATGAAACAGAAATAGTGAGTCAGAAAGAAACAGAAGTAAACAATGAAACTTTAATTGAGAATTCCTCAACAGAGAATGAAGACAGTTTGTTGAGTTGTAATAGTGATAATAGTAATGATGCAACATTTGAACCATCTCAAGAGTTAGAAGATACTCCACCGAGGACTATAAATTTGAGACCACGCTTAAATAGAAGATTTGAAGCAAATCTAGTAGAGATGTCATTGCCTCAAACATATTCCGAAGCACTGAATAGCCCAGAAAGGCTTGAGTGGTCTGAAGCCATTAAAGAAGAGTTATCTGCACACAAAGAAAACAAAACTTGGACAGCTGTTATAAGAACTGGTCAGCGAACACTTACTACAAAGTGGGTTTTTAGTCTAAAGAAAAATGTTGATAATCAAATAGTATGCTTTAAAGCTCGTTTGTGTGCACGTGGTTTTAATCAGATCAAGGATTTTGATTATAAAGAAATTTTCTCTCCGACAACACGTTATGATTCTATACGAGTCATGCACTCTATTGCTGCAAAGTATAATTTACATATTCAGCAGTTTGATGTGAAAACTGCTTTCCTAAATGGGTACCTAGAAGAAGACATTTATATAGAAATACCTGAAGGTTTGTCAATTAAAAATGATTATGTATTAAAGTTGAATAAGTCTCTGTGGTACGTTATGTGGTATTAACGTACCAACTCCACACAGGAATTTAACCCGTATGGTGAAGCTATTATGGGTTATAATAGCGGGCACAGGTTGCGAAGTAAGCAGGATAAATGAAGGCGAAAGCGACGAAAATGAATGATATTATTACAGCGAAATGAAATGATGTATTGAATAAAAATTATTAAAATTAAACTAAACTATTACAAGATGAAAAGCAAAGCAAGATCTATACAATAATAAGCAAAGCGCGGCGCGAGTAGATAGGCCGGTAGCCAACGGTGGACTGGTGCTCGGTGCTCGGCTCCCTCGCGCGTGGCCTGCGTGCACGCCGTCGCCCGGCCGCTCAAGGCCGTTGTCGTCTTCCCTGGTACAATTATCACGCGCCCGGCGGCTGCGCGCGGCGCGTGTAAGGGACGGTGCACTCGCACTCGGAGACAAACAAAAATCGTATGATTTGTGAGTGTGGTGCAAGGTTCATAAGCGGAGCGGTTTTGCTCCGGAATCAAAGGCGGTGGTCCAAGTTGATGTTGAACGCGCCACAGTTCCCCCCTGCCAGACCGTTGCTACGGTCGGTAGTAGTCTGGGAACCTCACGCGCCGTCCGCTTCTTGTTCTCTTTTCTTCACTCGCTGTTTCAGAGGTGGTGATGGCAGTAGGTGTTGGTGCTACCTCTGGTTTCGTTTCTTCTTCCTTCATCATAAAGGCTGGTTTGAGTCTGTCAACAGAAAAATTATTGCTCTTCCCTTTTACCTCTATTGTGAAGTACTTTGACTTCCTTTCTAGGACTTTGTATGGTCCAGAATAAGGTGGCTCCAGCGATCCTCGGACGTGGTCACGGCGAAGGAAGACGTGTGAAGTGCTATGGAGGTCTCGAGGAATGTAGAAAGGAGAGGTCGTGTGCCAAGATGTTGGCCTCGGAGTGAGCTTGGCCATGTGTGCTCGGAGACGAGTGGCATACTGCGTGACGTCACCTGTGGTGTACTGCTCTGTGGGAGATAGAAATTGACCTGGTAGTCTTAAGGGTTCTCCATATACCAGATCCGCAGGCGTAGCTTGAATATCTTGCTTCCATGAACTCCGCATGCCGAGTAGGACTAGTGGTAGTGCTTCTGTCCACTGTGAAGTAGAATGGCACATAATGGCTGCTTTGAGCTGCCGATGAAGACGCTCGACGATGCCATTTGCTGCAGGGTGGTAGGCAGTGGTGCGAAGATGGTGCGCACCAACCAGGGTAGTGAGGGCCTTGAAAAGGTGGCTCTCGAACTGGCGACCCTGGTCCGTAGTCACGCGTGCGGGACAGCCAAATCTAGCTATCCAGCCAGATACCAAGGCAGCAGCGCAGGCCTCAGCGGTGATCTCCTTTAATGGGTATGCCTCAGGCCACCGAGTAAATCGGTCGATGACAGTGAGGCAGTACCTGAAATCATAAGAAGGGGTTAGGGGCCCTACTATGTCGAGGTGAATATGGGTGAATCTGGAAGATGTGGTTGGGAATGTGGATAGAGGCGAAGCGGTATGACGGGTAATTTTGCTAGATTGGCATTGCAAACATTGTCTAGCCCACTCTCTACAGTTTTTGCGAATCCCAGGCCAAACAAAGTTTTGAGTTACCAGTCGCACTGTAGCGGAACATCCTGGGTGGTGTAAGTTGTGTAGAGAGTTGAAAGCTTGCTTCCGTAGTTGTGGTGTCACGTATGGGCGAGGATTTGTCGTGGAAGTGTCACAATATATGTGCTTGTTACCCAGCGTGGTAACCTTCTCCAGCTTGAGGGATGAGCCGTTTTTGATGAGGCCTTGCAGTTCTAAATCGTTATTCTGAAATCTTGCAAGGTCTTCGTAGTTGATGGCTGGTGACACTGCTTCCACTCGTGACAGGGCATCAGCGACCACATTCTCTCTTCCTGGCAAATACCTGATGTCGGTTGTAAATTGTCCGATGTAATCGAGGTACCGGAACTGTCTTGGTGGCAAGTTCTCCCTGTTTGCCTTAAACGCGTACATCAATGGTTTGTGGTCCGTAAATATGGAAAAGACTCTGGCTTCTACCATATGGCGAAAGTATTTTACAGCCTCATACGCCGCTAGTAACTCGCGTTCGTACGGACTGTACTTCTTCTGTGCGGGGCTGAGCTTGTGGGAATAAAATGCTAAGGGTTGGTAGTCGTTACCGTTTCGTTGCTGTAACACGGCACCTATGGCGGTGTCTGATGCGTCAGTGATAATTGCTAACTCAGCTGATGGATCTGGATGAGCCAGTAGAACTGTGTTGCAAAGTGAAGCTTTGGTTTCATCAAAAGCCTTCTGTAGCTCTGGAGTCATGACCACTGGATGGCTTCCTTTTATTTTGGGGCCAGCAAGGACGGCATTCAACGGTGCTTGAGTTTTAGCTGCATGAGGAATGAATCGATGATAAAAATTTACCATTCCTAGAAATCGTCGTAGCTCCTTGACTGTCTTGGGTACCGGGTAATCTTGTATGGCCTGTACTTTTGATTGAAGAGGCTTCGTACCTGCTGCTGACACACAATATCCAAGAAAGGTTACCTCTGTGCGTCCAATATTGCACTTTGTTGTGTTCACCACGATACCGTAGTCTCTGAGCCGCTCGAACAGTATTCGTAAATGTTGTTTGTGCTGCTCGGGAGTTCTTGAGTATACTAAAATATCGTCAATGTATCCATAGCAAAAATCAAGCCCGAGCAACACTTCGTCGATAAAACGCTGAAAAGTCTGAGCTGCGTTTCGCAATCCAAAGGTCATGTACCTGAATTCATATAGGCCGAATGGTGTTGTTATGGCAGTCTTTGGAATGTCATCAGGATTGATAGCAATCTGATTGTACGCCTTAACCAGATCTATCGTAGAAAAGACTGCGCACCCTGCCAGCTGGTGAGAAAAATCATGTATGTGACGGATGGGGTACCTGTCTGGTATTGTTCTTGCGTTTAATGCCCTGTAGTCACCACATGGTCTCCATCCGTCGTCCTTTTTCCTCACTAAATGAAGAGGGGCTGACCACGCACTCTCCGACCGTCTGGCTACTCCGCTCGCCAGCATATCTTCAAACTCTTTCTTGGCCGCCAAGGTGCGAGTGGGATCCAGACGTCGGGGTTTGGATGATACAGGTGGGCCAGGCGTCGTCCTAATGAAATGCATAGTGCTATGCTTACCGGGCAGGTGAGTTCCTGGAGGCCGTGTTATCTCGGGGTACTCACGTAGGATTTTGTGGTACTCCGTGTCTCCCACTACAGCCTTCACTGATGCTATGTCGTCAGATGACCTGCAATGTACTCCAGACACTGATAGTGACGTTACATTGTCAATTAAGCGCTGGTTACGACAGTCAACAAGTAGGTTGTAAAAACTAAGGAAGTCTACCCCTATTATCGCTCGCGACACGTCCGCTATCGTAAATTTCCAGGTGTAGTTCCTTCGTAGACCCAAGTTTAGTTGTAGCTGTATAGGTCCAAAAGTGTGAATGACAGTGTTGTTGGCAGCCACTAAGTCAAATCTAGATTGGATTACTGGAGTCTTGACTGCCGACCGTGGAAAAACACACAAGTCCGAGCCTGTGTCGACCAAGAACTGGACTTTTGTTGTCCGGTCGGTTATAAATAGACGGCCTGTTGGAGAGGGGCAGTCGTTAGCCGCTACTTGCGACCGCCCTTGGCGTTTTCCGTCGTAAACGTGCAGGGCTGCTTGCATTTATTCGCCTTATCACCGTACTTGTAGTGGTAAAAGTAGTGCGGGTGATTTGATGGCGGTTGTTGTGATCTAGAGCTATTAGAGCGGTCATACCTTCTGTATCGAGCCTGTGAGCGTGAGCGTGGACGTGAGTATCGTCCTCCTCGGTACATCTTCGTAGTAAGCATGGCTACTTGCTTCGTGAGCTCGCTTACTTGCTTGACCAACTCGGTGTTATCAGCACTGGTAGACGCTACTTGAGGAGTTGTCGGGGCTATCTCGTGCACTCTGTCTGCGATCTCGGCTAGTTTTTCCACCTGCAAATCGGCAATCTGTGAAGCAATGACAGTTTGAATGTTATGCGGTAAACGGTTGGTCCATACGCTCTTCACGAACTCTGATGCTCCGGAAGGTCCAGCTAAGTTTTGTAAATGCCTGAGAAACTGTGATGGTCTCCTATCACCGAGCTCCTCATGGACTAACAGCTGCTGTATCCGCTTTTCCTGAGATGCAGACAGGCGACTGATCAGTTCTGTTTTAAGTTTAATATATTTGTTGGTTTCAGGTGGGTTGGTTATAATGTCCTTAACCTGAAGCGCGTATTTAGTCTCCAGCTGAGTGGTGACATAATAATACTTGGTTGTATCACTGGTTACTTTTGAGAGGACGAATTGACCTTCCAGCTGGGCGAACCATAGTGCCGGTTCTTCTGGGCAAAATGGTGGGCAGCGTACACCCACTCTAGCTACCTCTGCAGGTGGTACCGCTACTGCGCCTTTAGTGTCAGCGTCAGAAAATTCTTCGCCTTCCGACATATTCACTTATTAAAAAAAATTAAATCGCTCACCGCTTATGCTCGGACCACAACAAACCTCCGATGTAACAAACCGCCTGGGGGTTTGATTCCTGTTGAATCACTGTTCTTCTTTCTCTTCACCGGTAATTCTTGTGAACAGCTGCACCTGTGTCTTCCGTATGCGCGCTTCGGGTTCACCAATGTGGTACGTTATGTGGTATTAACGTACCAACTCCACACAGGAATTTAACCCGTATGGTGAAGCTATTATGGGTTATAATAGCGGGCACAGGTTGCGAAGTAAGCAGGATAAATGAAGGCGAAAGCGACGAAAATGAATGATATTATTACAGCGAAATGAAATGATGTATTGAATAAAAATTATTAAAATTAAACTAAACTATTACAAGATGAAAAGCAAAGCAAGATCTATACAATAATAAGCAAAGCGCGGCGCGAGTAGATAGGCCGGTAGCCAACGGTGGACTGGTGCTCGGTGCTCGGCTCCCTCGCGCGTGGCCTGCGTGCACGCCGTCGCCCGGCCGCTCAAGGCCGTTGTCGTCTTCCCTGGTACAATTATCACGCGCCCGGCGGCTGCGCGCGGCGCGTGTAAGGGACGGTGCACTCGCACTCGGAGACAAACAAAAATCGTATGATTTGTGAGGGTGGTGCAAGGTTCATAAGCGGAGCGGTTTTGCTCCGGAATCAAAGGCGGTGGTTCAAGTTGATGTTGAACGCGCCACATCTCTATATGGTTTAAAACAGGCAGCTAGGTGCTGGAACAAAAGGTTCACTAAATTTTTATTGAAATATGGTTTTATACTGGCCTGTTGGTCTAGTGGTTAGTGACCCTGACTGCTATTCCGGAGGTCGTGGGTTCGATTCCCACCCAGGACAAATGTTTGTGTGATGAGCACGATCATTTGTTCTGTGTCTGGGTGTATTTTATCTATAATATGTATGTATTTAGAAATAAATAAGTATGTTTATCAGTTGTCTAGTACCCATAACACAAGCTCTGCTTAGCTTGGGACTAGATGGCGTTGTGTGATAGTTGTGGAATATTATTATTATTATTATTATTATTATTATACAATCCCAGGCTGATATTTGTATTTTTGTAGGATATTTTGAACAAGTTAAGATATACTTAATTTTGTATGTTGATGATGCTCTTGTAATATCTAAGAATAAACAACTTATCAGAGAAATTATAGATTATTTGAAACAAGCTTTTAAAATTAAGGAATTAGATTTGAAATATTTTGTGGGCTTGCAAATAGAGAGAGTAGATGATAATATTTATATTCATCAAGAAAATTATATAAACCAGATAATAGAGAAGTTTTTTATGAGTAATGCAAATCCAGTCAGCACTCCAGCAGATGTAAATGTAACTATTTCAAAGAAAGTAGATGAAAATGATATAGATTTTCCATATAGAGAAGCTATAGGTTGTTTATTATTTTTAAGTTCTGTCTCAAGGCCTGATATTTCATTTGCTGTTAATGTCTTAAGCAGATATGTGAACAATCCAAGTAAACAACATGTAAATGCAGTTAAACGTGTAATTCGATATTTAATAAACACTAAAAGTGTAGGTATAAAATATGCAGGCAATGGTGATCTGATTGGCTACTCAGATTCCGATTTTGCAAGTGATGTAGATTCACGTAAATCAACGACAGGTTTTATTTTTATTATGAATGGAGGACCTATTACATGGTCTAGTCAGAAACAGAAGACCATTGCTCTTTCTACAACTGAAGCAGAATTTGTGGCTGCTTGTGAATCAAGTAAAGAGATTTTATGGTTACAGCAACTAATGTCAGATTTAGGTGAAAGTTTTGATTGTATAACATTAAATATTGATAATCAGAGTGCAATCAAATTAATTAACAACCCTGTTTATCATAAGAGGACTAAGCACATAGATATAAAGTACAACTTTGTGAGGGAAAAGGTTGAGTTGGGTTTAATTAAAATTAATTATGTTTCAAGTAAAAACCAATTAGCTGACATTATAACTAAACCATTACCAGCTCAAACTTTTGCTTATCTGAGGGATTAGATTTTGTTTGTTTAATTTCTTTTGTATTAGTTTAGTAGAACTTATTTTTATTTAGAAAAGAGTTTAATTTTAGTGGGAGTGTTAAAAATAAAAGAAAATTGAACTCTTAATTGTTCACCCAGATTAATTTTATTTGTGTGGCAACACGGTAGCGGAAGAGCCAACTATTGTAAACTGGTCGTTCTTGCTAATAATATGGTGTTTCGTTTAATTAAAGTAATATAAAGTATTTCTGATTGCTTTCTTATTAAAACCCATAAACCCAATTAAAGTAAAAGTAAAAGTAAAAGTAAAAGTAAAAGTAAAAGTAAAAGTAAAAGTAAAAGTAAAAGTAAAAGTAAAAGTAAAAGTAAAAGTAAAAGTAAAAGTAAAAGTAAAAGTAAAAGTAAAAGTAAAAGTAAAAGTAAAAGTAAAAGTAAAAGTAAAAGTAAAAGTAAAAGTAAAAGTAAAAGTAAAAGTAAAAGTAAAAGTAAAAGTAAAAGTAAAAGTAAAAGTAAAAGTAAAAGTAAAAGTAAAAGTAAAAGTAAAAGTAAAAGTAAAAGTAAAAGTAAAAGTAAAAGTAAAAGTAAAAGTAAAAGTAAAAGTAAAAGTAAAAGTAAAAGTAAAAGTAAAAGTAAAAGTAAAAGTAAAAGTAAAAGTAAAAGTAAAAGTAAAAGTAAAAGTAAAAGTAAAAGTAAAAGTAAAAGTCAAAGTCAAAGTCAAAGTCAAAGTCAAAGTAAAAGTCAAAGTAAAAGTCAAAGTAAAAGTCAAAGTAAAAGTCAAAGTAAAAGTCAAAGTAAAAGTCAAAGTAAAAGTCAAAGTAAAAGTCAAAGTAAAAGTCAAAGTAAAAGTCAAAGTAAAAGTCAAAGTAAAAGTCAAAGTAAAAGTCAAAGTAAAAGTCAAAGTAAAAGTCAAAGTAAAAGTCAAAGTAAAAGTCAAAGTAAAAGTCAAAGTAAAAGTCAAAGCCAAAGCCAAAGCCAAAGTTCTTAAGTGTTAGGTTCAAAAGTGTTAGGTTCAAAAGTGTTAGGTTCAAAAGTGTTAGGTTCAAAAGTGTAAGGTTCACAAGTGTTAGGTTCAAAAGTGTTAGGTTCAAAAGTGTTAGGTTCAAAAGTGTTAGGTTCAAAAGTGTTAGGTTCAAAAGTGTTAGGTTCAAAAGTGTTAGGTTCAAAAGTGTTAGGTTAGGTTAGGTTAGGTTAGGTTAGGTTAGGTTAGGTTAGGTTAGGTTAGGTTAGGTTAGGTTAGGTTAGGTTAGGTTTTTTTTTTTTTTTTTTTTTTTTTTTTTTTTTTTTTTTTTTTTTTTTTTTTCTCTTTCTCCACCAACAAAGCTGGCGCCTATGTTTAACAACCTCATTCATACCAGTTCTCGCGTTTATGCCTCTCGTACTTCCATTCTTCATACTATGTCTTTCTTTCATCCTTCCGCTATCAATATGGGTGGGATGCCCATTTATTCTATCTAATAGACTTATTTCCTTTATTTATATTTTCATTTGGGAAAATGACTCTTTGACACTCAAGTTTTTTATTTTACATTTTGTGCTTAACTGTACTTATCTGTTACTATTTCTATTGTACAGACGCCAGCACATCAAGCCACCACAATCTGTCAGATTTCTTTAGTAGAATTTCAACCTTATCACAAGACCAGAAGGTTAATGTTTGACTGGTAAAATCTGACAGATTCGGGTAGGTTGACCTGCTGGCGTCTGTACAATTTTACTATTGTTAAAACAATGTTTTATTATTTTACTTACATTACTCTTATCATTAATCTTATTGCTATTACATAAATTCTTACTGCTCTAATCTTAAACTACTTATTTTTACTGCTTATACTAAACAACACTTATTTGTATGTTAACATATGAATATGTGCATATTATATTCTATGAAACATAGCTTTGGCTTCTACGTTTTGTTTCTCTCTATGACCTTTTCTGCTATGCGTAAGCAGTAACTTACGAGTTGTTCTCTATTTTTCCCTTTCAATATATCGGCAATGTTGTCTCTACTTAATTTAACTTGGAGTTTCTGCTCCAGACTGAAGCGTTCGATTGAGTGTACGGGGCAATCCAGGAGTAAGTGCGGGATGGTCTCACTCACCCCTGGATCGCAGATGCACGATGGGCTCTCCTTACACCTGAAGCGGTGTAGGTATTCCGAGAACCCACCGTGCCCCGTCAAGACCTGCGTGAGTATACCTGTTGGCTGCACCTGTTTTACAATACGGAATGCTGCTTTGGCGTCCGGAAGAAACATTTTCGTCACTGAGGCCGTCTCGCCAGACACATATCTCCGATTCCATTCATCGAGTGATCCCATGCGGATCTGGCTTCTGACGAATGAAATCGGACACAGGTCATAGTCAGGCTTCCTCCGTGACGACAATGCTGCTTCCTTCGCCAGCTCGTCCGCGCGCTCATTTCCCGGCAGTTCCGCGTGTGCCTTAATCCAAAATAAGGATACATCTTTCCTTTGGTCCAAGGCCTGAGCCAGGTTGGCTCGTGCGCGAACTGCCAGGGGATGGAGAGAGCCATGATTTGCAAGCGTCTGCAATGCTGACATTGAGTCGCTGTACAAACCATAGCTCGTCTCTTTGCGCTTGAGGACCACGTCCGTCGCTCTGCAAATGGCCAAGAGTTCCGCCTGGTAGACTGTGCAGTACGCGGCGAGGCTAAGTTTGAGGTTCTGGATTTCGCCCTCATTATCCCACAAGGATAATGCGGCTCCAACCTTCCCCTCGATCTTGCTGCCGTCAGTGAAGATTCGCACTGCCTGCACATTGTTTTCGTCTACCTGCTGTTGATCAGCTAGGCACACGAACTCTAGGGGCATTTGCATTGCCGGATGAGGGGCTTCTGCAAATCTTACCATACCTTCAATCTCCCGGTCCCTTGGCGCAAACTGGGACGACCCTCTCCTCGCTTCATACAGGGCGGCTGCCTCCTGTATGCGCAGGTCTAGAGGTAGTATCCCAGACAGTACCAGTGCCGAGTTTAGAGACACAGTGCGGTAAGACTTGCAGAGCTTCTGGACGAGGCCTCTTTGGACAGAGCTAAGCTTCTTCCGTATACCCAGCTTTTTCGTAGCGGGAGCCCAGGCTGCAGCCGCGTAGGTGACGATGGGCTCTATCACGGCGGTGTAGATGGTGTGGATTACGTCTCTACTCAAACCCCAATTTACTTTGGCCGCCCTAGATAGCCGCTTGTATAGCTCAGCAGCCTTCCTACAGACGTTCGCCGCGTGCTCATTAAAGGTGAGCTTTTCATCTATGACTAGCCCTAGCAGCTTCATACTTTTTACGAAACCAATGTCGACCCCGGCCATGCTCAAAACTGGTGTGTCGTACTTAAGCTTATTGGTTATAAGCATCGCACAGGTTTTGTGCGGTGCAAACCTCAGCTTGTTTCGGACACCCCAGCTCTGAACATGGGCGAGGGCTGCATTGGTCACCCTTGCTACTTCGCTGGCTGTATCTCCATCCACCACCAGAACAATATCGTCAGCAAAAGCCTGCACAAACAGTCCCTCTTCTTCTAACTTCTGGAGCAATGAGTCTAGCAACAGATTCCACAGTATTGGGCCGCCAATTGACCCTTGAACACAGCCTTTGTTTGTCTCTATTGTGCATTCCACCCCGGCATATCTAACCCTAACTTTTCTGCTGTTGAGGTAGCTGTCAAGTAGCCTCCTGATATTCACCGGGCACTTTTCCTCTGCCAGCCTGACTTTGATAGCTGGCCACCATGCGCTATCAAAGGCGCCCTCTATATCCAATGACACCAGGACAATTAGCTTTTTCAGCCTCAACTTGTCCTTCACGTGATTCATTAGAGTATAGAGAGCGTCCTCGGTGCTCCTCTGGGGCATAAAGCCAAACTGGCGAGTACTAAGCCGCGGTACCAGCTGCCACTTGACTCGTGCCACTACCATCTTCTCCAGGACCTTACCCAAGACCGGTAGCAGACCGATCGGTCTGTAGGACTTGGGGTTCATGTAATTGTCCTTGCCCGGTTTCCTGAGGACAACCACCGTAGCCTCCTTCCAGATAATCGGGAAGTGCGCCAGTTCTAGGCATTTATTGAAAAGGGCAAGGAATGCGTCCGGGTCCTGGTTGATCGCTCGACAGCAGATATCCGACGTAAGTCCATCCGATCCGGGGGCCTTTTTTGGGTTAAATCCTACCACGGCTGTCCTCAGTTCTAGCGGTGTAAACGGTGGGTCATGGTGTTCACCATGCTTCCACTCGTTTACCCGGCGAGCTGCTTCTCTCATAAGCCTATGGTCCTCATTGTCCTCTTCCGCTGTGTCCTTGGGATAGAACGTGTCGGCGAGTAGGGCTGCCGACTCCTCTGGGTTTAGGAATGCACCATCGTTTTGTAGGGTCAGATCTTCTTTCCTCCTGGCGGTCCTTCCGATCACTCTATAGATGCCCTCCCATACTCCTTCGCGGTCCTGCTTTCTGCAGAACTCCTTCCAGCTGGCGGTTTGGGCTTGTTTGGCCTTGCACTCATACTCTTCTTTGGCCTTCAGGTACTCGTCGACGACCATCGCTCTCCGGACCGGTGCGGCGTTGCGGATGCGGTTCTTCAGTCTGGTGAACTTCTTTTTCAGCGCAGCGAGCTCATCGGACCACCATGGGACAGTAAGTTTTGTTTTACACTTAATTTTCGGGATAGCGCTTTCGCAGGCTATCCCGATTCCCTTTTGGTATTTTACGACTAATTTTTCCAAATCTTGTTTATTCGTAAGGTTTTTTATTGTCTCTAAATTTAAATTGTTTTCTGTTTTATAATTTATTAATGTCTCTTTAAATTTCTCCCAATCTGCTCTTTTTGTATTGAAAATTCTAGTGGTCCTAATGATATTCATTCCCTTTTCCCTTTGTACATTTACTTCAAATAAGATGGTGTTGTGGTCTGAGCTCGTTACGCCGGTGTCGACCCGCCAGCCATCCACCAGGTCAAATAGGTCGGTTAGGTTAGGTTAGGTTAGGTTGGGGGACCCCCCACAGAGTTTGCGTCCACGTCGCGTCCCCTGGAAACGGCCCAGTTCTGACCACCGTAACGGAGTGGCAGACTGGGTACGGCCAAAGTTCTCTGTGACTTCGAAGCTAATTTTATTCTCTTGCCTTGTGTAGCTACGACCTGCGGTTTTAATAATGCCTAAAGTTCCTGCGCGGGACGCCTCCGGGCGATACCTGAAGCAAAAAGGCCCTTCTCAGGGCCAACCCAAAGGCCCTTCTCAGGGCCAACCAAAAGGCCCTTCTCAGGGCCAACTCCACGGCCCTTCTCAGGGCCAACTCAAAGGCCCTTCTCAGGGCCAACCCAAAGGCCCTTCTCAGGGCCATCCAAAAGGCCCTTCTCAGGGCCACTCTGACGCTGTGGCGTCAGATGCTAGCCGCGCGCCATCTGCGGCTAGCTTCTTCGGGGAAGCGGACGAGTCGTCGGACGACTCTGTTGTCAACATGTCGGACACCGACGACTCTCGTCGTTCGCGGAAGAGAGCCCATCCAAGCGGCGGTTCCGGGGGCTCTTCGGCGTCGGGGAAGGCGAAGCCGAAGGCGAAAAAGCCGACGGTGATCGCGGACACCCACGCCGTTGGGCTCGCGGACGCCAAACGCCAGTTGGATCTGGCTCGGCGGGAGAAGCTCCTACAAGAGCTAGAGGAGCGGATAGTGGCGAGCGAAAACCGGGTGCTCGCCGCCCGGGCCAAGTCCGGGTACGGCGCGTCCCGCGTGGTGTACGCGGACCACTCCCTCGCGGAGCTCGAAAAGATGGCGGAGGAGGACGAGCAGGAGATCGTAGAGGTCGCCACGAAGTCCTCGCACCTAAAGGGGACCTTCCAGAAGGCCCTCAAGTGCCGGGCCGCGAGCCTGCGCGGTCTCGTCACGGAGCTGGTGAGACGTACGGCCACCGACGAGACGCAGCAGCTGCAGGCGAAGGTGGATCGCCTGCAGTCGGAGGTCGGCCAGCTTCAGAAGAAGCTGGCCGAAGCCACGGGCCGGCCTCAACAAGCCGGGACAAGCCAAGTGAGGGAGGCCCCCTCCTCCAACCTTGAGGATGTAATCCGCAAGGTTGTGATGGAGGAGAGGGCCTTCACAAGAGCCTGCATCGCAGGAATTGAGGACCGGCTCCTGCCGGAGAAACGCCTCCGGCCGCCGCTTGCGGCGGACAAACGGCAGAGCAAGCCGGGGCCGTCCTCGTCCCAGGTGGAGGATGCCCTTCTCCCCTCAACAACACCCGTCAACGAGTGGACGGTAGTGGGCCGCAAGGGGAAGGGCAAGGGCAAGGGCAAAAAGTCTGCGACGGTCGTCCCTGCCGGCCAGGCCACTTCCGCTCCCACCGCTCCCAGCCGGTCCCAGATGACCGGCAAGGGAAAGGCGAAGAGGGGAAAGGGGACGCTAGTCCCCCCAAAAACCGCGGCCGTCGTGGTGACGCTCACCACGGAGGCTGCGGGGCGAGGGGAGACATACGCGTCCCTACTGGTGCGGGCGCGTGCCAATGCCGATCCCGCCCAACTGGGGATCGGCAATGTCTCCTGCAGGCGGACCCAGGCGGGGGCTCGGATATTTGAGTTCCCGGGGGCGGAGGGTAGTGCCCACGCAGACCTCTTCGCAGCAAAGCTGCAAGAGGTCATTGCGGACTCGGCGAAGGTGGCTCGGCCGGTCAAGTCGGCGGCCATAGAGGTGTCGGACCTCGACGATTCCGTCACCAAGGAGGAGGTGGTGGCTGCGGTCGCAGCGATAGGGGGCTGTGGCGTCGCGGCGGTCCAAGGCCGGGACATTAGACCCGGCCGCGGTGGCATGGGCACCATTCGCCTCGAGTGCCCAATTGCCGCTGCCAAAGCCGTCCTTGCGAAGGGACGGCTAAAGGTGGGGTTCAGCTCGGGTGCTGTACGGGCACTCGAGGAGCAGGCGCTGCGGTGTTTCCGGTGCTTCGGCATCGGACACACCCGGCCCCTGTGTCCGTCCACAGCAGATAGGACGGACACCTGCTACCGCTGCGGCAAGGAGGGGCACAAAGCCGCCTCCTGTAAGGTCGCCACGCCGCACTGCGCGGTCTGTGCCGCCAGTGGCCGCCCGGCGGCCCACGTCATGAAGGGGAGGAACTGCAATCCTCCCCCTAAGCGGGGCAAAGCGCAGGCGCCGACCGGGTCTGCTACCGCTGCTGGTGCCGTCGTTCCTGCGGCGGCTGTGGAGGGGGGTGCGATGTCCGACTGATGGATAGGGTCAAGCATCGCATCCTTCAGGCGAACGCCAACCACTGCAGGGCAGCCCAGGATCTGCTGATGCAGACCATGGCTGAGTGGTTGGTGGACTTGGCGGTGGTCGCCGAGCCATACTCGGTCCCTGGCCGTTGGCTGGGCGACCGGGACGGCCTCGTGGCGCTGGTGACGCGGTCTTCCACAGACTCCCCTCCCCTCTCGCTTTTAGAGAGGGGACCGGGATACGTGGCCGCCGCGTGGGGAGAGATAGTGGTTGTGGGGGTCTATTTCTCCCCAAACCGCCCTCTCTCGGACTTCGAGGATTACCTCGAGGTCCTCACCGCAGTCGTGGGGAGGGCGGCGCCACGCCAGGCCCTCGTGTTGGGCGACCTCAACGCCAAGTCGGTGGCCTGGGGCAACCCGGCCACCAGCTGCAACGTCCGGGGACGCGCCGTCGAATTTTGGGCGGCCTCATGTGGGGTGTCCCTCCTGAACAGGGGGGCGGTCCACACCTGTGTGCGGCGGCAGGGTAGGTCGGTGGTGGACGTCTCGTTTGCCACCCCCGCGCTAGCCGCCCGCGTCGTGGACTGGCGGGTGGAGATGGCGGAGACGATGTCGGACCACAGATACGTACGGTTCGACATCTCTCCCCGGGGGGGAGCGGTGGCCCGCGCTGGGCAATCCCCCTTTCCGCGTTGGGCTCTCACCCGCCTGGACCGGGAGGCAGCCAAAGAGGCGGCCTTCCTCCAGGACTGGCTGTCGCCCCGTGGCGCGGTCCATGACGTGGACGCCGCAGCGGTTCGGCTGAGGGAGTCCCTGACCGAGGTGTGTAACTCCAGCATGCCCCGGTCTCGCCGTCCGCCTCCCCGTCGTGCCGTCTATTGGTGGACGGAGGAGCTGGCGGGGCTCCGGGCCACCTGCGTGGCGGCCAGACGGGCCTTTGCGCGTAGCCGACGGCGCAGCGCCCGAAACCTGGCCGAAGAAGACCGCCTCTACGCCTCTTACCGGGAGGCAACGGCGGTCTTCAAGTCCGCAATGGGGGCCGCCAAGGACTCGGCGAGGGCCGAGATGCTGGAGGGTCTCGACAGGGACCCTTTTGGTAGGCCATACAGGGCGGCGCGGAGCCAACTGCGCCCCTGTGGTCCCCCATTGTCGGAGACCCTCGAGCCAGCGTTGCTGGATGGGGTGGTCCGGTCCCTGTTTCCGCGCAGGACCGACTTCGCCCCACCAACCATGGATCCCCCGCAGGGGGCGGCCCCGCCGGATGAGGAGATACCCCCGGTGACAGCGGCGGAGATCGGGGCGGGGGTTCTCAACCTCCGCCAGAAAAAGACGGCCCCCGGACCAGACGGCGTCCCCGCACGGGTGGTGGCTGTCGCCGCCTCCCAAATGGAGGACAGGTTTCGGGAACTCTTCAGCGCGTGCTTTGCGGCTGGGAGGTTCCCGAAACTGTGGAAGGAGGGGCAGCTATGCCTTCTCCGTAAGGAGGGACGCCCGGTGGACTCCCCCTCGGCATACCGGCCCATCGTCCTGCTCGATGAGGTCGGCAAAATGTTCGAGGGGATCGTCGCTGCCCGGCTCGACAGCCACTTGCGGGGGGTAGGGCCGGACCTGTCGGACGCCCAGTTTGGCTTTCGCCGTGGGCGTTCGACGATCGACGCGCTGGCCCTACTGAAGAGCCAGGTGAAGGAGGCAGTGGAGGCGGGGGACGGAGTGCTGGCGGTGTCGTTCGACATCTCGAACGCCTTCAACTCCGTCCCCCACTTGACGATATTGGAGGCGCTCCGGTATCACGGAGTGCCCCAATACCTGCGGGACCTCCTGGCGAACTACTTGGAGGACAGGGAGGTCCTCCTTGTAGACAAGACGGCAACGGTGAGGCGGTACGGCGCAGAGTCCGGTGTTCCGCAGGGGTCGGTGCTTGGCCCACCCCTGTGGAACATCGGCTTCAACTGGCTCCTGCGGGGAGCCCTCCTCCAGGGCACGAGTGTCATCTGTTACGCGGATGACACTCTCCTCACTGCCCGGGGGAGGAACTTTGGGGAGGCGGCCTGTCTGGCCTCGGCTGGCGGATCCTTGGTTGCGGAGAGGATCCGCCGCCTGGGATTGAGGGTGGCGCTGCACAAAACCGAGGCCGTATTCTTTCGTGGGCCCCGGCAGCGCCGCCCGCCTCCCGATGCCCACATTGTGGTGGAGCGCTCGGTCCAGTTTTGCAGAGCTGGCTCGAGCGGTCCCACGGTTTCCTCTCGTTCCGCCTGGTGCAGGTGTTATCCGGACATGGCTGTTTCGGATCGCACCTCCACCGGATCGGTAGGGAGGAAACCCCGGCGTGCCACGACTGCGGCGCAGCAGAGGACACGGCGCAGCACACCCTGGAGGTGTGCCCGGCTTGGTCCGAACTGCGCCGCGGTCTGATTGCGGTCGTTGGGCCGGACCTCTCGCTCCCCGCCGTGGTCGAAGCCATGCTGGGGAGCGAGGAGGCCTGAACGGCCGTTGCCTCCTTCTGCGAGGAGGTCATGTCGCAGAAGGAGGAGGCGGAGCGCGTGCGGGAGGACGATCCTCTCGCCCCGGCGCTCCGCAGACGGAGAAGAGGAAGGAGAAGGCGCCGTCCTCTCCCTCCTCATAGTGGCGACGGGCGGGTGACGGGCGCGGGGTTGCCCTCGCCCGCATTGCTCCCGTCGCCACCTCCGTAGACATTCCCGGGCCCGCGTGAGGGCCTGGCCTGAAGGGCACTCGTCGGCGGGGACTGGAAGTGATGGCTATGCCAGTGATTTCCCAGTCCCCGCCACTCAGACGATGCGGGAATGCCGCTGGGTCGTTTTAGTGGGTATACCGGGTCACCTGACCCGGGGAGTCCCACATAACCCTCCCGTCCCCCGATGGGAGGGTATGCGTAATGCATTTTTTCCCAGCGCAAACAAAAAAAAAAAAAAAAAAAAAAAAAAAAAGGTTAGGTTAGGTTAGGTTAGGTTAGGTTAGGTTAGGTTAGGTTAGGTTAGGTTAGGTTAGGTTAGGTTAGGTTAGGTTAGGTTAGGTTAGGTTAGGTTAGGTTAGGTTAGGTTAGGTTAGGTTAGGTTAGGTTAGGTTAGGTTAGGTTAGGTTAGGTTTTTTTTTTTTTTTTTTTTTTTTTTTTTTTTTTGTTTTGGCAGGAGTGGGAAATCCCTTCGGACATCTCGACTATCTCACGGAGATTGTGAGACAGTCGAGATAGTGCGGGACTTGGACCCGCTAAAACCCACTCCTGCTCTGCTTGCGACCCCTGACATGGTCAGAGACTTTTTTGTGCGATTAAATTTATCTTTCTTAGTATTTTCATTTTGCTTTGTGAGAGTATCACTTATTATCATTATTTAAGGAACACTGATTGTTAAAGAAGAACTATATGCCTAATGTTTCCCTACGGTGCTGTGCTTTCATGTCCATATCTATTCTTAAAGAAATAACATATAGGATGAAGCACGAGCTTATCTTTAAATTTTGTTTCTCTTAATAACTTTGCAGACAATTCCTGCGCAGTATTCTAAAAATATGTCTCTGTTTTTATTAATTTTCATAATTATTTGGATATTATTTTTTGTTATTTTAGTCTCTAATTTCATCTCCGTCTCCCGCCTTTCTTTACTAAATACTGGGCATTCGGTCAGGATGTGGACGACCGACTCTACCGCATCTGGTTCACAGATGCACGATGGGCTCTCCTTACACTTGAAACGATGCAGGTATTCGGAGAACCCACCGTGCCCCGTGAAGATCTGGGTGGTGATGTTAGTCGGTTCAATTTTTCGCACTATCCTGTAGGAGTCGGTTGCGTCCGGGAAGAACACCCTGGTGACCGCTGCAGTCTCACCATGCTGGTACCTGAGGTTCCATTCGTCAAGCGACTCCTTACGGATCTGCCGCTTGACGAATGACACGGGACACAGGTCGTAATCCGGCCTCTTCTTCGACTTCAGGGCAGCTTCCTTCGCTAGTAGGTCGGCCCTTTCATTCCCCTCCAACCCTGCGTGGGCTTTGATCCAGAACAAGGAGACACTCTTGTTCTGGAGTTTACAGCGTCTGATGGTGTCCCTTGTTTCCACTGCCAACGGATGGGAGGAGGCAACGTTTGTGACCGACTGAAGGGCCGCCATGGAGTCGCTGAAGATGCCGAATGTCGACTCTTTATGCTTGAGGGCCTCTCCCGCCGCCCTTTGTAGGGCCAGAAGTTCAGCCTGGTAGACGGTGCAGTAGGACGGCAGCGCAAGTTTGAGGGCCTTGGTTTCAGTGGCACCATGCCACAAGGATAGCGCCGCCCCAACCCTGCCCTCAATTTTGCTGCCGTCTGTGAATATTCGCACAGCGAAGTCGCTGTGGTTGGCGTAATGTTCCTCGTCTACCAGACTTCCAAACTCCAAGTTTAGTTGATCCGCGGGGTGCGGCGCTTCCGTCTCCGGGGCCATCCGCTCGACCTCCCTGTCTCCCAGCGCTGGCTGGGGCACGCCCCTCTTGGCTTCGTATAAAGTCGACACTTCCCGCACCCGAAGGTCGAGTGGGAGTATCCCAGCCAGCACTAGCGCCGAGTTTAAGGAAACCGTGCGATAAGCTCGGCACAGTTTTTGGGCAAATCCCCGCTGGACCACACTGAGCTGTTTTCTAATTCCCACTTTATTGGCGGCAGGTGCCCATGCGCTTGCTGCGTAGAGGATTATCGGCTCGACTACTGCCGTGTAGATGACGCGGATGACTTCCGGATGAAGGCCCCAGCTCACCTTGGCTGCACGTGCCAGATGTTTATAAATGTTTACAGCTTTCCTGCAAACATTGGCGACGTGTGTGTTGAAGGTGAGCTGGTGGTCGACGGTGAGCCCCAGTATTTTTATTTCATTAGACATGCCAATGTCTACCCCGCCCATGCTCAGGAGCGGGACATCGTATTTTAATTTCCTGGTGATGACCATTGCACAGGTTTTGTGTGGTGCAAATTTAAGTTTGTTTCGGATGCCCCACTCCCTAACATACCCGAGGGCGGCATTGGCACGTCTCTGAATTTCCAATGCTGTATCACCGTCGAAAATCATGACCACGTCATCCGCAAATGCCTGACAGTAGTCTCCTCGCTCTTCCAGCTCTTTCAGCAATGGGTCGAGAATTACGTTCCACAGGATCGGACCGCCAATCGACCCTTGCACACACCCCTTATTTGTGTGCCTAGTGCACTCAGCCCCTGCGTACCTCAGACGGACACTCCTACCGGTCAGGTAGCTATCCATCATGCGTCTGATGTTCACCGGGCACTTTTCCTCAGCCAGTCTGGTCCTGATGGCCGGCCACCATGCGCTGTCGAAGGCTCCCTCTATATCAAGTGACACAACAGTGATCAGCTTCTTTTCCTTCAGCTTTCCTCGGATATGTTGCATCATTGTGTAGAGGGAGTCCTCGGTGCTTCTCTGTGGCATGAAGCCAAACTGGCGAGTACTGAGCCGCGGGATCAAGTGCCATTTCAGTCTAGCCACCAGCATCTTCTCTAAGATCTTGCCCAGGACCGGTAAGAGACCGATCGGCCTGTAGGACTTAGGGGTGGTGTACGAGTCTTTGCCGGGCTTCTGGAGAACTACCACTGCTGCTGTTTTCCATGGTCCAGGGAAATGTCCATGTTCCAGGCACTTGTTGGCCAGTGCTAGGAACGTCTCCGGATCTCGGAATATCACCTGGGCGCATATATCGGCTGTGAGACCATCTGCCCCGGGTGCCTTCTTCGGGTTAAAGCTCTCCACCGCCGTTTTCAGCTCCTGAAGTGTAAACGGCGGGTCATGGTGTTCATCATGCCTACGCTCGTTTACACGACAGGCCGCTTCCCGTGTCCGACGGTGGTCCTCCGTTTCTCCCTCCTCTAGGTCCTCGGGGAAGAAGGTCTCCGCTAGCAGCCGGGCCGATTCTTGGGCATTCAGTGGCTTCCCATCCTTGACCAACGGCATGTCCTCCTGCCTTTTGGCGGTCCGTCCCATGATCCTATAAATACCTTCCCAGACTCCCTCTCTGTTCTGCCTCTCGCAAAAGCTCTTCCAACTGGCCGTCTGCGCTTTTTTCGCCAGGGACTCATATCTTTCTTTTGCTTGCAGGTACTCATCTACGACTTTCTGCCTCCGGATCGGTGCAGCGCATCGGATGCGGCGTCTCCGGGTGTTCACCTCCGACTTCAGGGCTGCGAGCTCATTGGACCACCACGGTACGGTAAGTTTTGTATTATTTTTTATTTTTGGTAACTCTAATTCACACGTTTCGACTATTGTAGCTATGTATTTGTTGATCATTTCTTCTAAATTTTGCGTATTATTAATTTCACTAATGCTTTGTTGATTTATTCCTGAATCAGCTTGTAATTGTGCCAGTTTATCATTAAATTGGCGCCAATTTGCTTTTTTTGTGTTGTATAAACGTGTCGTTCTTGTTACATTTAGGCCTCTAGATTTTTGGAGATTAATTTTGAAAACAATAGCGTTGTGGTCCGAACTCGTGATACCCTCGTCGACCCGCCAGTCCTCCACCAGGTCCAGCAACTCCGTCGTGCAAGCAGTTACATCAACGAAGCTGCTGTACAGGGTGTTACCTCTGACGGTGTCGAAAGTCGGAGTGTTGCCGACGTTGAGCACCTGCAAGCCCATTTCTTCCAGGGATCCCGACATTTCTTCGCCTTTGGCGTCTGTTACCAGGCTGCCCCACCAGGCGCTCTTGGCGTTGGCGTCCCCGCCCATTAGCACCTTTGTGGGGCCCAATTCCTCGCGAATCCGCATGAGTTGCTCCAGGTATGGCCGTATGGGTTGGTCCGGTTCAAAGTAGAACGAGACTACTGTGATTTCCCAGGCGCTGGTACGGATCCTCACCACCGTGATGTTGTTGGTGGTGAGTTTCGGGCACTGTGTCACATCGAGGTCGTGATCAAAGACTACTATTGCCGCCTTCACAGTCCCACCTCCTTGGTCAGCGCACTGGTACACTCTGGCGCCTTGGTAGTCTCGCATCCTTCCCACCCCACCCACATACGGCTCCTGGAGCAATGCGAACGCAACTTTCCGCTCACTAGCGACAAGCATGAGCTCTTGGGTTGCTAGGTTCTTCCTCTGCAGATTCGCTTGGATTACCTGGTAACTTGTACGGACGCCTACGCGTGTTCGGGAGTCCCTAAAAGAGTCCCTGATTCCAGTTGCCATTGGTTGGACCTTAGCAGTACGCCACCGACAGCCGAGCCAATGCATCCCACTTTACGCGGGTTGGACACTCGCTGTCGAAGGCGTTGTGCTCGGTTCCATCCAACTTTGAGGCGGCGCAGTTGCAGCACTTTGGCGGCTTTGCTGCCAGCCGGGAAGGGCAGTCCACACTCATGTGGGGGTCACCGCAATGAGCGCAGAGATCGGCAGGCTGAGTGCACATCTTGCGACTGTGACCGTAGCGCAAGCAGCGGGTGCATTGAATCAGAGGTGACTGGTCCAACACGCGCACCCGCTGCAAGTCAATGTGCACTCGACCCGCAGACGTCAGCCTCTGCCACACAATCGGGGACACCTGCAATACGATATGGCACAGGTGGGAGTTCCTCGCCTTGCGGCGGTACTTCACCCCCAGTCGCGAGTCATCCGCCGGCAGGTCCCCGATCAGGTGGCTGTTCTGACGCTTAAGTGCATCGATGACCTCCACATCAGTGTGGCAGGAGAGCACATCGCGCATAATTACGAGAGGGTCCTTGTTTTTTACCTCCTCCACTGTGAGGTTCCCGGCCTTTATAATTTTCTGGGTAACCCGGGTCAATTCTTCCTTTGTCCTGAAGCCGACTACCACCTTCCGGTCCCTCGCCTTTCGCAGCCTCTCAACGCGAGTACCCTCGTTTCTGGCATCTACCACAGTCCTTAGCTTCTCAATCACCTCTTCACCGGTGTCTTTTTCGTCAGTCGACGAGATCACCGCCGAGTGAAGAGGTGCTTGGAATTGCTGCTTCGGGGCGGCGGCCATTTCTGCGAACGAAGGTCCTTGGCCGGCGACGAAGCGAGGGGCCTGGTTTAGCTGCTCCGACAGAGCCCGTGTGTGCTGCTGGCACTCCTCCAGGGCCTTGTTGTGGGTCCGGAGGTCCTCCATGAGCTGCTTCATGAGCTCCGTCGAGGCATCCGGGGTCGGAGTCGGCGTCAGGTCACTGGAAGCTTTCCCGGGTTCTATTGCTCCGGAGCCTCTTTTTCGCTCGTTTTCACTCTCCTTGACCAACACAAACAGCCTCTCTGCCGCACTCACCATACCTTCCTTGATTTCTTTCTTAAGGTTCTTGGAAAGACTAAGAAGAGTCTTGGCCTTCGAGAGGCACGCCCTTGCCTCCGCGGTTCTAGTGGCGTATCTCACGGGTGGCACCTCAAAGAGCGAGCTCTCACGAGGACTCTCCGACTGTCTTTGGGAACCTTGCTGCGACGCTGTGGCTTTGGCGGTGGATTTGAGCTTGGAGGGCGAGAGAGCGGGATTCTTTTTAAGTTGAGTAGAGGTGGGTACCTTTTCAGGGGGTGTTAAAAGTTTTCGGGACGGTCCCGCTATTTGTCTCTCCGCCTCCCACTCACCGATACTTCTCCGAACTGAGAGGCCCGTCCGTACTGGGCTTGGTCCCTCCACCTCCAGACTCGCCTCCACAGGCTTCGCCTTTACCACTGGAGTTCTAATTCCGATCATAACGGAGACACTGAGGAAGCTTCACAGTAAC